>PVKS010012157.1:0-54593 GCA_004027875.1 Aplodontia rufa | reverse complement strand
TGCAACTGATAGAAGACAAAATTGGTCCAACACTTCAACATTTGGGAGTAGGCAAAGACTTTCTCAACAGGTCTCCAAAAGTGAAGGAAGTAAAGTCAAAAATCAGTGAATGGGATGCCATAAAGCTAAAAAGCTTTTGTACTGCCAAGGAAACAATCAAGAGTCAAGAGGTTTCCTACGGAAATGGAGAGAATCATGGACTATGATTCCTCTGACAAGGGTCTCATATACAGAAATCTACAAAATCCTCAAAAATGTCAACTACAAAAATACTAACAGCCCAATTGATAAATGGGCCAAAGAGCTAAATAGAAACTTCTCACCAGAGGACATTGATCAAGCCAATGAATACATGAGAAAGTGCTCTAAATCTCTAGTAATCAAAGAAATGCAAATGAAAACCACATTAAGATATCACCTTACACCAGTCCGAATGGCAAAGATGAAGAAAATAAACAATAGTAGATGCTGGAGGGGCTGTGGAGAGATAGGCACACTTAACACACTGTTGGTGGAGCTGCAGACTGGTACAACCCCTTTGGAAAGCAGTGTGGAGAATCCTCAAAAAACTAGGGATGAATCCACCATATGACCCTGCTATTCCACTCCTGGATATCTTTCCAGGGGACTTAGAATCAGCACATTATAGTGACACAGCAATATCTATGTTCATAGCAGCACAATTTACTATTGCTAGGCTATGGAAACAACCCAGATGTCCCTCACTAGATGAATGGATCCAAAAACTGTGGTACATCTATACCATGGAATATTACACAGCCATTAGAAACAATGAAATTGCAGCCTTTGAAGGTAAATGGATGGCTATGAAAGAGATCATGCTGAGTAAAATCAGCTTAACCCAGAGAACTAAGGGTCGATTGTCTCCACTCATCTGTGGAGGTGGGGACTAGACCCTGGACAGTGAGAAAGTTGGTCTATTAGCATGTGTTAAATCCAGATAAGATGTAATGTTTTACAACCTAATACTTTTTTTAGTGATATTGTGGGAAGGGGAAGGGCAGGATAAGGGAGGGTAATGGGGGGGGGGCACTCCTGGGGGTAATTGCAATATCCAGAATACATACACATTTTATATTATTTTGTTAAAAACTTGTATGGTTGTTCAAAAATAAAATAAAATAAAATAAAAGAATTCTGACTTTAACAACATGAAATTTCTCAACCTTTACTTGCATCTAACCTTCCATACCTAAATGTGGAATTGACAGAAACAAGTATGTGTGTGTGATCTTCCTATTTCCCAAAACATATAACTCTAAAACTATTATGATCAGTGCCTATAGCTCAGTACTTCATCATGTCCCGTAATTCCTCCATCAGTTCCACAGTTAAAACATTGAAGATGAGAATGATTATATGAATCTTGCATCATCTCTTGATAATTTCGGTAAAGCATTTTAAATGTTATTTAATATGTGTGGAGCAGGATTAATGTATAGTGTTTGACACTATATGTAAACTTTCATATCAGGATCCCCCCGCCCGAGTACTGGGGATTGTACCCAGGGACACTCTAACACTGAGCTACATCCCCAACCCTTTTTATTTTGAGACAGGGTCTAAGTTGCTGAGGCTGTCCTCAAACTTGGGATCCACCTGCATAAGCCTCCTGAGTTGCTGGGATTACAGGTGTGTACCATGGCGTCCAATTTCTATTAGTTCTTTCGGAAATGATTCGTCTCCTTACATCTTCTTGCAATGTAGTTGTTAGTTGATGTTTTGATCTACTGAGGATCAAACCCAGGGCCTTGTGCATGCATAGAAAGTACTCTACCACTGAGCTACACTCCCAGCCCTAATATACACTCTTAAAGGCAGCAGCTGTAGTAGAAAAATTACCCCCTACATCTACTAGTTCCTTATAGAGAATAAAAAAATTTAAACATATTGGACAGTATAATATTTCAAAGAAACGTTAGCAGGCTCATACTTTGAAGGCAATAAACAGTTGCCGTTTGTACAAAATAATGTATTATACTTTGCATTTTCAGGAAAATATGTAAGAGGCAATGAGCATATACATTCAGCAACTTTCAAATCCCTTTGTCTTCTCCCTACGAAAATATATACAAGAAAAAATGTTCTGGTTATATTGCCACAAAACATGAAGTTTCAAGCTTCAAAATATCTATATAGAAAAGAGTTTAAAATCAAGGTATTCGAGGATCCTTATATCCAGGTGAGTAGGACCATGATTTTTAAACTTAATTATTTATCTGTATTTTTCTACTATTTCTAAAATAAACACTTTTTTCATAAACTTTTATTTTGTAATAGTTTTTGTTTTATATAAAAGTTGTAGGGCTAGGAATATAGCTCAGTGGTAGGACACTTGCCTAGTACGTGTGAGGTCCTGGGTTCAATCCTCTGCACCACAAAACAAAACGGAAAATCTGTAAAAATAGTACATAGGGTTTCCAGTACTGTTAGCATCTTTCATTACTATGGCACATTTGTTACAACTAGCAAACCAATACTCCATTACTAAACTCCACATTTCACTGAGATTTCACTAGTTTTCCCCTAACACATTTTTCCTGATCCAAGCTACATTATATTTAGTCCTCACATCTCTTTAGGATCCTCTGGGATGTGAAAATTTCTCAGACTTCCCTTGTCTTTGATGATCTTGACAGTTTTGAGATATACTCATCAGGTATTTTGAAGAATATCTCTCAAATTGAGACCGATTTTTTTTTAATGGTTAGACTGGGGTTGTAGGTTTGGGGAGGAAGACCATACTCTCTTATCAATAATATCAATTATTAATATGGCTTACACCAATGATGATAAGGTTTTTGAAATAAGAAAAGTTTAAGTATTTAAAAGTTTTTATGTTTTAATTTGATAACAGTTTTTAATGGGTAATAAACCAATGTTATCAGATTTCTTAATTTTTAAAATATGTACTTCTAGACCAGAAGAGCAGAGGAAAAGGATCAGGGGAAAGGGAGTGTGGGGAAAGGAGAGGTATGGGGGGATGAAATTGATCAAATTATGTACATGTGCAAATATGTCACAAAGAATCCCACTATTATAATTATAATATACCAATAAAAATATTCAAAAATATGTACTTCTATTTAGCGTTCAAACATGAAAAAAATGTGATAAAAAATGACTCTGGGGGCTGGAGCGGTGGCTCAGTAGTTTCAGCATTTGCCCGGCATGCTCGAGTACACGAGTTCAAACCCCAGTAATCCACGTACACAACTAAGTGTCAGAGCAATGAAAGCCATGTGAAAAACTCAATAAAAATTGATAATCATTCTCTCTCTCTCTCTCTCTCTCTCACTGTCCTTCTCTCTTTAAAAAAAAAAAAATGACTCTGGGAGTTGGACCAGTGGCTCAGTAGTTGGAGCACTTGCCTGGCATGTGCAATGACCTGCGCTGGAACCCCAGCACCACATATACAGCTAAGTGTCAGAAAAACAAAGGACAGAAGAATAAATATAACTGATTCTTTATCTCTATCTCTCTCTCACTCTCTCTCTCTTTAAAAAACAAGTGACTGGGGGCTGGAGCAGTGGCTTTGTTGTTACGGCACTTGCCCGGCATGTGAGAGTATGCAGGTTCAAACCCCAGCACCCACGTACACATCTGTCAGAGCAATGAAAGCCATGTGAAAAACTCAATAAAAATTGATCCTCTCTGTCTCTCTCTCTCTCTCTCGCTATCCTTCTCTCTTTGGGGGAAAAAAAAAAAAAAAAAAAACAAGTGACTGGGCTAGAGCGATGTCTCTGCAGTTATGTACGGCGCTTGCCTGGCATGGGCAATGGCATGTGCAAGCACATGAGTTCAAACCCCAGCACCACATACACAACAGAGTCTCAGTGCAACAAAGGCCACATGAAAAAATAAATAAAATTGATTCTTTTTCTCTCACTGTCCCTCACTTTAAAAAAAAAACAAAAACAAAAAGCAACTGGTTCAGGCAACATTTTTATACTGATTTAATAATACCTTACATATAGAAGTTTCTATGCAGAAAAAATTCAAACATATCTTGTGCCTTTATATAAAATGAGTTACTCTGAGAAAATCGGCAAAAGAATTCAAATAGTCCAAATTACTTATTAAATCATTCCAATATCCCAAAAGTAAGAGGCACAGTTTAGCATATTCCATATAATATGTTAAACAAGCAATAAACCAGGGGAACCAACAAGAGTTACCTGTTACAGTAACTTGGGACATCTTTTAATAGTCACATGTTCCAGTTCCACAAGACCTAACAAATCATTTCAACCTTTAGGAGTGGGAGCCAGGCCACATTTATGTCATAAAAGGCCACCAGATGATTCTGATATAAACCTCTGATTAAGAAAGGAGGCTTTTGAGGCTGGAGCAGTGGCCCAGGACTTACGGCACTTGATGAGCATGCACAAGGACCCGAGTTCAAACCCCAGCACCACATACACAACTAAGTGTTGGAGCAACAAAAACCGATGAAAAACTAAATAAAATTGATTCTCCCACACACACACACACACACTGTCCCTCTCTCTCTTAAAAAAAAAAAAAAAAAATACAGGCTCTTGCCAGGCACGGTGGCAAAGGTCTGTAATCCCAGCAACTCAGGAGACTGACACAAGAGGATTGCAAATTTGAGACCAGCCTCAGCAATTTAGTTAAGCCCTATGCAATTAAGCAAGACCCTGTCTCAAAATGAAAAATAAATGAACTATCAGGAACAGTGGAGCACATTAGTAATCCCAGCAACAGGGAGGCTGAAGCAAGAGGATTGCAAATTCAAAGCTAGCCTCAGCAACTTAGACCATAGCAACTTTGTGAGTCCCTGTCTCAAAAAAAATCTTTTTAAAAAGGTCTGGTGAGGCACTGGAGCGGTGTGGCTCAGCAGTTACGGGTGCTTGCTTGGCCTGCGCATGTACACAAGTTCAAATCCCAGTACCACATACACAACAAAGTCTTGGAGCAATGAAGGCCACATGAAAAACTAAATAAAATTGATTCTCTCTCTCTCACTGTCCCCCTCTCTTAAAAAAAAAAAAAAAAGGTCTTGTGATATGGCTCAGTGGTTAAATGCCACTGAGTTTGATCTCCTATACCAAAATAAATAAATAAATAAATAAATAAATAAGACCGGGAAGTCTAGGGATGTGGCTCAGTGATTAAGCACCTCTGGATTTACACCCTGGCACCCTGGTACCAAAAACAACAACAAGAACAATAACAACAAACAATGGAGGTTCTTATCTGGCACAGTGGCACATGTCTATAACAGCTACTGTAGAAGCTGAGGCTTGACAACTACAAGTTTGAGGCCAGCCTGGGCAACTTAACACCACCCTATCTCAATTTAAAAATTTTAATAAGGGCTGATGATGCAGCTCAATGGTATCGCTTGGCTAGCATGTGTGAGGCCCTAGGCTCAATCCCCAGTACTGCCTAAATAAATAAATAAATAACAAAAAAAGAAGGATCTAAATTACCTGTATAACTCAGTGGTTCTTTTGCTTTACAGTACATCAGAATCATTAAGAGAGCCAGCTAAAATACATATTGCTGGGTCCAACCTTTTTTATTCATAGGATTCAAATAATTTTCATTTCTAAGAAGCACACAGGTAATACTGATGCTGCTAATTCAGGAACCACATTTTGAGAATTATTAGCCTACATCAAATAAATCAGTACTTTAAGAAAAACTTCATAAAAACCCCACAGTTACGGGAGAGATTTCCAAGAATAGCATCCATGACCAAAATGTGTTGTTTCAACCTACATCAACAGACATTTATCACGTGTAAACGTCAGAGTGCAGAACTCAAACTATCAAAACCAGTGACTCCTGGGAACTTGCTAGAAATGCAAACTTTCAAACTCCACAACAGAAATACAGAATCAGAAATTCCAGGAGTAGGGCCTTGTAATCTGTTTTTCAATAAATCCTCTAGGTAATTTTTTTTTTTTTTTTTTAAGAAAGAGAGAGAGGGGCTGAGCCGTGGCTCAGCGGTTACAGCACTTGCCTGGCATGCGCAAGTACACGGGTTCAAACCCCAGCACCCACATACGCAACTAAGTGTCAGAGCAAGGAAAGCCATGTGAAAAACTCAATAAAAATTGATTCTGTCTCTCTCTCTCTCACTGTCCTCACTTTAAAAAAAGAAGAAGAAGAAGAAAAGACAAAGAGAGAGAGAAACATTTTTATTTAGTTGTTCATGTGGCTTTCATTGCTCGGACTGGGGACCGGCAGGGGGAGTTATAAATATGACCAGGAAAATAAAATACCAAAATAAAAAAGGTAACATTTCTAGGGTACTATCAAGCACTAAATGAATATTACAGTCTCAAACAGCTCCAAAATTCTGTGGAAACATACATATTAAAGACTAAAGGATACATCAATCAAAAATTTTATTAAAAAAAATTTGTAACCTGATTGAGGTTCCTAAACTAAAAAAATTCTAAAAGAATTTTACATACATACATGAAAAAGTTAATTAGAAGATTTCATGTGAGAAATTATAAGATTTCTATAATACTAATACAACTAGTTTAGTTATCATTTACATCATTATAATAAACATTTTAAAATGCTGCCACAGGACTTCTACTTGCTTAGCCAGCAATATAAACAGGTAAAATTTACTATGTCTTTACTATATATTTTATTTGCTATATTTCTTTTTTTTATAAAGAGAGAAGGACAGAGAGAGAGAGACAGACAGACAGACAGACAATCAATTTTTATTGAGTTTTTCACATGTTCGTTGCTCTGACACTTAGTTGTGTATGTGGGTGCTGGGGTTTGAACCCGTGTACTTGTGCATGCTGGGCAGGCGCTATAACAGCGGAGCCACCACTCCAGCCCCTTATTTGCTATATTTCTATGCCTTTACTATGCCTTTCATTTTTATTTTATCTCATTCTTTACTATGTTTTCACAGTATATATAATCCCATGCTGACTGAATAGAAATCTTATTTTTCATATTTTCTGCAAATATTTTTCTACTAATCTGCCAAATATTCAATACCTCAAATAAACTTACATAAAAATAAAATGCATAATAAGGCAAGTTATGTCAAAGGCAATCATTACCCTTATTATTAGTACTTAAAAAAAACACTGATTCAGAAAAGTACTAAATACGTACAAAGAATAGAAAACTAATCAGCAGAATACTCGAAGTTGTTCATCTCATCTGATGCAGACTCCTTGAAATGACAAAATGAAGAAAGGAAACAAAGAAGGAATCATAAAAGCAGCACTAGGGAAATGATAATGGTCATCCACAAAGACTCTATAGTCATTTTGATACCTCAAAAGAAGACATTTTTCAGATAACTCTATAAACTCTTCTACTCCTTTGTGTTTCAGATTTTCTTAGATAATTCTAAGAAATTCTTCAACTCTTTTATGTGTCACATTTCATAATGTTGGAAGCATAATTTATGGTTCCTATTACAGTACTGAATATGAAAAGATGCTAAATTATTACACCTTAACAAGAAAGATGCTAAGTAATCACAGGTTTATCTTACATCTATCAAGATGATATTATTCACTGATATGGACTGTGAAATCCCTTGGTAACACCCTATAATCTTTAGTTAATTAAACTCCTCTGAGTTCATTAAATTTACTGTTCAAAGAAAATTCTGTATGTTTTAATGTAAATGTGTTTTTATGGTACCTATCTCTAAAAGAACAGGAAAGTGAAAGAATAATGAAGCCTTCAATTATAAAAATCTGAGGAAAGAGCAGCACCCAAAACAAACTATCAGCAAACTAAAAAATAACTTTATAAAAGTAAGAGTAGATAAGAAAAATTAATTTAACTATAAAAGTTTAAAGGATGGAAAATTCTCTTCATTTTCAGCAACAGATCTTTATTCATAAAAGCTATCCAAAAGAGCATGTTATGACACGGAGTAAATAACAAAAATATTTCTTTAGATTCTTCAAACCATTTTTAAATTTAGGGAAAAAAAAAATCAAGATTGCCTAATCCCAGTACAATTGTGAAACAGGAAATCAAAACATGGAAAACAAGTTAATCATTTATTAAATAGGGAATACCACATACCAAATCCTATCTAAACTTTATAAGTACACAAAGAAATTCCCAAAATATTCCTAATGGTTTATTTAAGACCAGTACATTGATTAAAAATTATCTTTATTTCATATGTTCCTAACAAAAGTTATTCCAGTTTATTTCAATGAAGAAGTAATAAAACGCCAATTAGAAATAATAAAACACTTTAGGCTATTTTGGTAGGTCTAATGATAACCCTCTTCAACAACATAAAGTAAAATTTAATTAGTTACCATTATTCTCTCAGTTTTTCAGAATGAGAATAATCAACAAAAGTCACTATCTCATTAGTAACAAATGTAAATGCTTTAAATATATTGAAAATAAATTATTACATTATTTACTTAAGCATAAACACAAGAGAAATCACCAAATTGAAAAACAAAAATATTTTAGGAACCAAAGAATAAAGTACCTAGAAATGTATTTAACAAAGAAAAATAAAAACTTATATACTGAAAATTATAAAACATTATTTACAGAAATTAAAGAGGAACTAAATATTGCTTGTTAATGGACAGGAAGACTCAATAGTAAGATGTCAACACCCAAAGTTATCTAAAGACCAAAAGAAAAAAAACTTTACTAAAATTCCAAAAGCCTTTTACAGAAACAGGGAAGTTAACTGTCAAATTTATATAGAAGCTGGGCACAGTAGTACACGCCTATAATCCTGGTGACTTGGGAGGCTAAGGCAGGAGGATCACAAGTTCAAAGCCAGATTTAGCAACTTATCGAGACCCTGACTCAAAATAAAAAATAAAAATGGCTGGGGATATGGCTCAATGGCTGAACACCCCTGGGTTCACACCCAGTGCTAAAAAAGAAAAAAAAATTATAGAAAAATGCAAGAGATTCTGATTGGCCACTACAATCTTCAAAACGAAAAACCAAGTTACATGTCCCAAAATTTATTACAAAGCAATGGTTATCTGGGGCTGGAGCGGTGGCTCAGCGGTTACGGCGCTTGCCTGCCAAGTGCGAGGACCCAGGTTCAAACCCCAGCACCATGTACACAACCAAGCGTCTGAGGAATGAAAGTCATGTGAAAAACTAAATAAAGATTGCTTCTCTCTTTCCCTCTCTCTCTGTCCTCTCTTTCTTTAAAAAAAGAAAAAAAAAAGCAATGGTTATCAAAGCATAATGGTATTGCCATAAGGACAGACCTATTGACTAAATGAAGTGGGAGTCCAGAAATAAACCCATACAACTTTAGTTATTTTTGTTTCTGCGGTGCTGGGGATTGAGCTCAGGAACTCATGCATGGTAGGCAAAGTGCTCCACCACTGAGCTAAATCAGTCCTGGCCTATTGATTTTGGAAAGACTTCCAATTCCATTCAATGAGGGAAAAATACAGTCTCTTAAACCAAATGGAAATGGTACAACTGAATTTCCATGTGAAAAGAAAAATATATTTAAGTACCTTAGATATTTCAAAAGTAAACTATTTTGGGGCTGGAGCGGTGGCTCAGCAGTTACAGTGTTTGCGTGGCATGTGCGAGTACACAAGTTCAAACCCCAGCACCACATACACAACAAACTGTTGGAGCAACAAAATCCACATGAAAAACTAAATAAAACTAATTCTCTCTTTCTCTCTCTCTCTGTCCCTCTATTAAAAAAAAAAGTAAATTATTCCATCATTTTCCCTAACAATACACATAAGAAATAGAGTCTAACAAAACGAAAAAACACTTTAGTAACAAAAGAATACCTGGAAATATCTAACCAAGTAGGTTAAACACATACTACACCACACATTATATATGAAAATTAACTCAAGATGGATCAATAATCTAATTACAAGAGCTAAAAATCATAAACCTCTTACAAGAAAACACACAAAGTGGAGGGGTGGCTCAGCAGCAAAGCATCTGCCTGGCATGTAAAAAGAACTGGTTTAGAACCCTGGCACCACATATACAAGATGTTGCAAAAAACAAAAACCAGATAAAAAATAAATAAATAAAAATTGACTCTCTCTCTCTCTAAAAAAAGAAAACAAAAAACAAAAAAGAAACCACACATATTAAGTAAATCTTCATGGCCTTGGATAAAATACCAAAAGCATGGATATAATATCAAAAACATGAACAACAATGACAGTACATGAACAATGACAAAACAGATCAGCTGTACTTGATCAAAACTGAAAAATTTTTTTATATTAAAAAACATTATCAGGTGCTGGAGTGGTGGCTCAGTAATACAGTGCTTGCCTGGCATGTGCAAGGACCTGGGCTCAAAAACTAGCACTACATATACAACTAAGTGTAGGAAAAACAAAAGACCAGATGAAAAAATAAATAAAACTGATTCTCCTTTTTTCTCTGTAAAAACAAATTATCAATAAAGAAAAACATCTAAATAATATGAGAAAACATTTGAAAACCATATACGTGATAGGCAGTTAAAATCTAGAATAAAAAAAATCCTACAACTGGATCAAAAAAATCCAATTTAAAAATGGACAAAGGAGGGGCTGGAGCGGTGGCTCAGCGGTTGCGGCGCTTCCCTGGCATGCGCAGGTACACAAGTTCAAATCCCAGCACCACATACAAAGTCTCAGAGCAACAAAAGCCATGTGAAAAACTAAATAAAGTGGTTGGGATTTAGCTCACTGGCAGAGCACTTGCCTAACATGCGCAAGGCCCCGAGCGAGTTCGGTCCTCAGACATAAAAAAAAAAAAAAACTAAATAAAAATTGATTCTCTTCTCTCACTGTCCCCCTCTTTCTTTTTAAAAAAAAAAAAATGGACAAAGGACTTAAATTGATATTTCTCCAAAAAAGATACATGAATGGCCAATAAGCACAGGAAAAGATGTTCAACATCATTCATCACTCAGGGAAATGCAAATCAAAACCATAAAAAGATACCACTTGACAGACTGGGAATGTAGGAGGGAGGAGGAGGACAAGGAGGAGAAGAAGAAAAAGAAAAAAAATAAAAGAATAATAATCACTTCACTCTCATTAGCATGGCTATTACTTTTTTAAAAATTGGAACATAACAAATTTTAGTGATGATATAAAGAAACTGGAATCTTCATATTTGGCTAATGGCAATATAATAAAATGGTACAGGTGCTATGGAAAACAGGAAGTTTTTAAAAAATACTAAACACAGAGCTAGAGCTGTGGCTCAGTGTTTAGAGTGCTTGCCTGGCATGTGTGAGGACCAGAGTTCGAACCCCAGCACCACATACACAACTAAGTGTCCAAAAAACAAAGGTCACATGAAAAAATAAAAATGAATTGATTCTTTCTTTAAAAAAAAGAGAAAGAAAAAAATTCTAAACACAGACTTAACCTTATGTTCCAGTGATTACACTCCTAGGTATGTATATACTCAAAGGAACTGAAAGCAAGGACTCAGATAGTTACATACCCATGTTCAATGCTGCATCATTCACAACAGCCAAACAGTAGAAACAAGCCGCCAACAACCAGTGACTAGATAAACAAAATGTGGTATAAACGTGTGATAGAGGGGCTGAAGCAGTGGCTCAGTGGTTATAGCACTTGCCCAGCATGCACAAGTACACAAGTTCAAACCCCAGCACCACTTATACAATGAAGTCTCAGAGCAATGAAAGCCACATGAAAAACTAACTAAAATTGATTCTTTCTCTCTCACCGTCCCTCTCTCTTTGTTTAAATATATATATATATGATAGAATATTATTTGGCCTTAAAAATAATGAAGCTCTGATAAATGCTACAGCACAGATAAACCTTGAAAACATTATAAGCTAAGCAAACTGAGAGTCAGTCACAAAAGGTCAAATACTACATGATTCCACTTATATGAAATATCTATAGTAAGCAAATTCATTCAGACCAATAGTAGATTAGAGTTTACTAGGGTCTCAGGAAGAGGGAATGGGAAGGTATCACTTAATGAGTTCAGAGATAGGCGCAATGGCACATGTGACTCAGAAGGCTGGGACAGGAAGATCTCAAGTTCAAGGCCAGCCTCAGCAACTTAAGGAGGTTCCAAGTAATTTAGTGAGATGCTATCTTAAAATGAAAAATAAAAAAACACTGAAGGATAAGGCTCAGTTTCAATCCCTAGTATTAAAAAACAACAACAAGAAGAAACAAACCAGTTTCTACTCAGGGTTATGATAAGGTTTTGGTGGTGTTGTAAATATAATTAATGTCCCTAAATTATGCACTTGAAAATATTTTAGGGGCTGGAGGGGTGGCTGGGAGGTTTCGGCGCTTGCCTGTCATTTGCAAGGACATGAGTTCGAACCCCAGCACCAAGTACACAATGAAGTGTTGGAGCAATGAAAGCCACAGGAAAAACTAAATAAAAACTGTTTCTGTCTCTCTCCTCTCACTGTCCCTCAATCTTTAAAGAAATATATATTTTAAATGACAGATCTTGTTATATATCTATACTTTTTAACCATAATTTTGAAAATATGCCAAAAATCACTAAACTGCACACTTCAAATGGTTGAGTTGTATGGTATGTGAATTATATTTCAATAAAGATGCTTAAAAATGAAAAAACTAACCTAAAGTTTAACTGTCATTAATTAGATATCACTGATTTAGAATGTGTGACAACTGGGTCAAAGACTAAACTGAAATTGACCTTGGCATTATTTATTTTAAAATTAAAATGAGAGACAAAATTGTAGACAAGTCTAATCCTCTTAATTGAACTTGTAATTATTTAAAGTACACTTTAAGATCCTTTCCAACCCAAAATTCTAGGAATCCAATTATTTTAAAAGCACTCTTTGTATTTGATATACATTTTTTTTTTTTTGGTACCAGGAATTGAATCCAAGGGTGGTTAACCATTGCGACACAACCCCAGTCCTTTTTATTTTAAGTCTGAGACAGGGTCTCACCAAGTTGTTTAGGGCCTCATTAAATTGCCTCGGCTAGCCTTGAACTTGTGATCCTCTGCCTCAGCCTCAAAGCCAAGTGGCCACCCCGCCTGGTGGTATACATTATTCTTACATTTTCATTAAAGCATATCCCTAGAGAGACTTCACACTTTTGTTGTGCTAATCTGACATACAAAATCAAGATGTAAAATGTATTTGTAAAATTTTTTTCCCTTTCTTGAAGTAATGCATCAAAAAAAATTTTTTTTTAAAGAGAGGGAGAGTGAGAGAAAGAATTAATTTTATTTAGTTCTTCATGTGGCTTTTATTGCTCCAACACTTTGATGTATATATAGGTGGTGCTGGGAATTGAACTCACATCCTTGAGCATGCCAGGCAAGTGCCATAATCACTGAGCCACTGCTCTAGCCCCACTTGGTTTATTTCTAACTCCATACAGACCATACATACATTATGTTTTCTTTTCGTATCCATCTCATAAACAAAAAAGAAAAAGAAAAAATTTAAACTTAAAACTCTAACAAAGTCATTCATTGTTTCTGGAAAAGACTCCAGACAACCATTTAGCTAGAAAGGAAAGAGTTTGCAATATGAGTGTAAGTGGTATAAGAGAAGATCAAAATTCATGAATTCCTAGCTATCACAGCACCCACATTTATTTTTTTCCACTACACATCGATCAAGTAAGAATACAACTCTTACTTGCTGGATAGAAATGTACTACATGCAGTTAATCCACCTGGAGGGGACTCCATGGAATAATCACAATAACTAAAACCAAATCAAAATTAATTAAACTTAGCACTAATCCCTTTATACTTCATCAATAATTCTCATCCAATTTATTTAGAAGTAAAACTTTTCTTTCTACTAATAAGTAATTTTTCTTTCTGGCAAAAGTAGATCGAAAAGAAAATGACCAAATTTTTAGAAAATAAAGGGCTAGGGAGGTGAATCAGCAGAAGAGTGCTTTTTTGTCTGGCATGAGTGAGGACCCAACACCACTTATACAACTAAGTGGAAGAAAGACAAAAACTAGATGAAAAAATAAAACTTTTTTTCTCAAAAAAGAAAGAAATCTAAATTAACATATATAATACTGGGTGAACAAAGCCTTTTTTATTAAGCACTGTATACCCTAAGACCAAGAAAAGGCAAGAAAAACACTGCAAATGGTAAAAAGAAAAAGGTTTTGGGTAGTTGCTTAAAATACAAAATAAGAAATGTTCAGTACCAATGATGTCTAAATAAAAGCTCCAGAATAAGATACAATTAGCACAAAAAGTAAAAATTAAAAGTTAGGCACAGTGGCACAGGCCGGTGATCTCAGCAACTCAGGAGGCTGAGGCAGGAGGATTCCAAGTTCAAGGTAAGTCCCAGTACCTTAGTGATACCTTGTCTCAAAATAAAAAACAAAAAGCAGCTCAGTGGTAAAGTACCCCCAGGTTAAATCTCCAGTACCAAAAATAAATTAATTAATAAAGTTGTAGAAGCTGAGAATTAGAAAGAATCCTAGATTTAGTCTCAAAGTACATAAAATTTACAAGGGTGGGCAGTGTTGAAATACAGATTCCCAGGATTAGTGTTCTGGTACTTCAATTCAGTGAGCCTTAAAGTGGTGTCCATGAATTTGTATTTTGAAACATGACCTGATGCAAACCCATATTAGAACTGAATAAGCCATAGTAGGGGTGCTCAGAACCCAGGTCTTAACTCAGGACAGTGGACTTCCCACTATGCCACTTACAGTTGAAAAAACTAAGACAAAGAAAGAATAAGTTACTAATATTTTAAGTCAATAAGCTACAACTGCTTTTTATAATTCATTCACCAAATATTTCCTAAACATCTCCTATGTGCACAGCAATATGGCAAAACACAAAACAATCTGAGTGCTGAGGGTGGCTCAGTGATTGAGTGCTTACCTAGCATGTCAAGAGGCCCTGAGCTTGATTCCCATCACCCCCTCCCCAAAATGATATGAACCCTATCCTCTAGAAATAATTATCAATTGTGAGGACAAGGTAAATACATAAAACTGATAATCAACATGAAGGTTCTAAGAATAGGTATCAAAATAAGTGGTATGACCAACTGTAAAATTAACTTATCCTGACTTCCCTCCATACCTTTTATAGTTAAACCTTACCCAACCGAGATCAAAATTTTCTTCTCTTTCAGTATTAAAAAGTTGGCCTTTAGCTGAGGGTGTAGTTCAATGTAGAGTAATTGCATGCTGGGGCAAAGCCCTGGGTTATATCCCCAGTAGGGAGGGAAAACAAAAAAAATTTTTTTTGCCCTTTAATGAAAGAAGGGTGTTGTTGTGGTGTAGAATAGATATTTCTCTCCACACATTTCATAGGCACACCAACATCAATACCACATACCACCGGCCACATTCCAACACAGCTTTTGTGAAGACCAAACCTGGTATAATTTTCATGCAAAACCTTTAAGACCTTGGCCCCAGGCTGGAGAGGTTGCCTCGAATACCCCAGCACCAAGCAACAACGGTCACATGAAAAACTAAATTAAAAAATTGTTTCTCTCATTCTCGCTCTCTCTCACTGTCCCTCTCTCTTTGAAAACAAAACAAAACAAAAAAAAACTTGGCCCCATTTAAATGGCAAGGAAAGCCCCTTTCCTATACCATTCCTAATCTTACGTGGTAGATTGAGGTTTCAATTCTTCATTCCTCTACAATGGTACGATGTACATCCATAAGTTACTTTAGCCTTGTATTAGGCAAAATGTACCTCTGTTCCCCTACTCTCCACCCTTTTCTTTGAGCCTGACAGTATGACTTAGCCAATGGGATGTCAGAGAAGCATAATCTGGAAAAGTGCTAGCAGAGTTGGGCTTTCCCTCTTCAAGTTTTGTCACTGCACTGATAACAAACTTTTTCCAGGTACACTCCCTCCAGCCAGGGCTCCATGAGACAAGTGGAACAGAATAAATTCTTACTGTTGGATGCCACTAAGATTTTATGATTGCAAATTATTATGCAGTAAAAGGCGACTGAATTACCATATTTAAGAACTCTAATTAGGACTGATGATGTAAAGCACTGATTTTCACACTTACCTGACACTCTTTGGGGCTGATATATAGCCCAGAGAGAGTCATTCAGAACAAGACTACAGGACCAAAAAGATGCACTATCAATCCTTGGATGATTCAGTTACAGTGCTTACATTTCCATAAACACTGAAATTAGGATTACTAAACTTTCAGTTGTTCAACAATACTAAGTAAACAGATGACTTTCACTTGAAACAATGTAAGCTCCTAAAGAAATGTAATTGAAACGTAGTCCAAAAAAAATTTCAAATGCATTACAGAAGCTAATCTTTAAACAACACCTGTATTTTTTTTTTGTTAAAATTAATTCATTTAGGGTTGGAGTGGTAGCTAAGCAGTTACTAAGCTTGCCTGGAATGCATGAGGATGTGGGTTCGAACCCCAGCAACATGTACACAACAAAGTGTCAGAGCAATGACAGCCATATGAAAAACTAAATAAAATAAAAAATAAAATAAATTCTTTTATAAACCAAGTACATCTTACTTTTTCATGAATTCTAATTTTCTGTATACCAACTGTTTAAAGAATTAAGGAGTCCAGGAAGAAAATAGAGTATGTGGCAAAGAGGGATTCAAAATGATTTATCCACGACCCTGAAGAATGATGTGCTCTGTCTTCCAGTATTTTTTTTTTCCTATTCAGCTGAATAGATTCGAATCTGTCCAGTTACATCATTGTATCTATGTATCTCAAGCCCAGTCTGCCATTCTGGTCACCTTGAGCTTAATGAAACTGTACTAGCCATTCCAATATTATGTTCAATACGTTCAGAACCATGACATCTGCATAACCAGTGCCTGCCATTGTTCTCTGTAAGTGTCCCCACTGCTTTTCAAAGACTGATTTGGTGAAAACATTACTCTATCGTCATGTTCAAATTAGACTGAGAAGTTGTCGTTGTTTCTGTTGTTGTTAGCATTAATATAGTAGGTAAGAGTGCAGGCTATAATCCTGGCTCCATAATTTACTTTGTGATGAGTTAATTAAATCTCTGCACTTTTCTCTCCCTTTCTGTAAAAGGGAATAATAATAATCTACAACACAGAATTGTCATGAAGATCAAACAAAAAAATATGTAAAGTTATTTGAATATTTGCCGGTGTACAGAAAGCACTGAATAAATACTAGCTGCTACTATTGTTAAAGCTCTGAAATTCAGCTTCATAAACACTGTCAACTAGTGCTATGTTAATACTGAAGGAAAAAAAGAAGACTAACACCACTTTTTTTGGGGGGGAACAAGAATAGCTTTCATTTTTATTTGAATAAGACCACTTTCAAGCAGTGATTCTTTTAATCTATCCATTTTAAAGGACACTTTTTTTTGCCAAATAGAATGGTTTATCTTTAAATCAATGTTTTCTTCTCTTGCTTTTATCAGTTTTGATCATAAGATGATAAACATGTCACTATAAAGAAGAACCTACATTCCAAAAAGGTCAAGAATAACAAACAAAAATCTGATTTGTGCTCAAAGAATGACTGCTTAGGTTTTTTTTTTTTACTCTCCTTGTATTTTACAAGAACCACATGGCTTACGAATAGAGAATTTAAAGAGCTACATAAATTTAGAGAAAAAAATATTTACTTTTTACTCCAAAATAACTGCAATGATTAAAAATATTAAAATATCAGTGTCAAAATACATTCAAATGATTTTAACATAAAATATAGACCCTAATTAATTTATTACAATAAAAGACACTAATCAATCCTACCAAAAACACAAAAGGGAACTTCAAATCTTCTTTCAGTATTTTCCAGAGCAGATTTTTATAACCTAACAAAGCAGTAAGAATGTAAAAACTACACATTTATAAAAAGAAAAAAGTAATTGGAAAGCCAACATTTTGTCTTTCGTTTTTAATGCATAATCCATGTGGCTATCCTTTGCCAAATTTAAGAATTATATGTACAATTCACTCCTGAAAATTTCTAAAAGCAAATCACCAAAGACTACTTGAAAAATAACAGCAATGTGAACATGCGGATTTTTTTTTCCCAAAAGGCATCTAAGAATTAAAAAGGAAATATCCAAAGGAAGGGACAACTATTTCCTTGTATACTTTAGTAAAACGTCAAAGAACTTTCAGGAGTCAAATCTCCTAGAAGTCTGATGTTAAGTCAAAGTTGTCTCAATGACAGGATAGTCAATAGATGACAGTGACCAATAAAAGTTATCAAAATACTTCTATGCTCAACAGTAATTCCAGAAGCACATAAAATGAATGAGTCCAAGTTGAAAAGATGGATATATAACTGCCATAATACTGTGTAGCAAAATAGTACTAATGGTAACAGGAATAAATAGTATTATACAACTGTATACAATCAGTCTGACTTCCTCAACATTTACGCTATCCATTCGGTAACACTTTTTAGTAACGAAAAGTAACATGCATTTTCTAATGGAAATCTAAAAATAAATTCGAATGTGTTTAGTTGATGTTCTTTTTGCAGTAAGCCAAATCCGCTCCTTTTTATTGAAAAAAAAATCCACACCTGTTTCCAAAGACCTCCTAACATACACTGTTCACTGGTGATTAAAATATTATTTTTATTCCTTGCATTACCTCACATCTAAAAATGTCAAGATACCACACCCAACGTCTTCCCCCCCCCCCACCTCCGTGGAGGGGGATGGGGCTGGGAACGTGGAAGTGAAAATACGAAACTACACGAAAACACTAAAGGCGATTTCCCTGGCAGGTACCCGGCAGCGGATCCCCCTCCACAGCGACCCAGGGAGTCGCGTCGCGAAGGGCGAAAGCAGGCTAGGGCCTCTGCGGGCTCCCTCCCTCGTCACCGCTGGGGAAGTGGCCGGGACGTGCCGGTCGGGGCTACTCACCGGCCGCAGTGCTGACCAGCAGGATGGCCCACAGTAGCCAGGGTACCCGCCAGGGCCGCTGCAGCGAGGAAGTCATCCCTGGACCAGTCACGAAGCAGGAGAGCAAAGAAAAGAAATATGGAAAGTAAATACGGGCGGAGAAATCCGGCCGGGAGGCTGGTCTCTCTCCTCCGACTTATCCTGCCCGTATTACAATGCAGTTTCAAAGGACAAATGGCAGATGAGAGGGGCCAACAACAGAGCATTCATTCCGCTGCAGAAATCCCCTTCATTTTGCTCCCTTGCAGCTGGGGGGCTTTATTCGCCTAGGACGGGGTGCCTCGGCCCCCAAAACTGAAGGCATGTCCGTGGGCCGAATCTGGCAAAGCAGAAGAAATCCCTGCAGTTATTTCCCTCGTAGTTTCACGATATCAAAAAAATATCCAGGTCTGGGAGAAAACATATCCAGGGGGCAGCGGCGTGGGGGGCGGGGATTCGACTGGGGGCCGAGGATCAGACCGGGTTCC
This sequence comes from Aplodontia rufa, assembly GCA_004027875.1. NCBI lineage: Eukaryota > Metazoa > Chordata > Mammalia > Rodentia > Aplodontiidae > Aplodontia > Aplodontia rufa. Next base: position 35,197 of record PVKS010012157.1, on the reverse strand, counting down.
GGACTGCCGCGAAGGGCGAAGCCCGGTGGGCGGCGGCGGCGCCAGGCGGCCCGAGTCGCATCTCCCGCGGCTCGGGGAGAGCAGGATTCCTTTTAAAGTTTCGCTTCGGTGCTTCCCTCACTCCGATTTCGACAACAACAAATTCTCTCCGACAGGACGGGGCACGGCGCCGACCTCCATGGGCAAGCGCAAGCCTTCACGCCCGAGGCACAATCGCGCGAGGGGCGCGCAGGCCCGGCCGCGGGCGCGGGGCGGCGCGAGGCGGGGGAGGGGTCGGCAGGCCGGGCCGAGCTCGGGGCGGCGCGCCGCCGGGAGGTGCGGGGGGCTGCCCCTTCTCGCCCCGCCGAGCGCGCGCCTTCTCTCCCGCTCTCGGCTACTCCAGCCGCTCGATCTGGCCTGACGTGAATTCCACCATGAAAGCTTCGTCTTCGTCCGTCAGAGGCTCCGTGAACGAATCTCGAACCCTCGAGGAGGAAGCCGCCGCCGCCGCCGCCGCCGCCGCCTCGTCCTCCCGCAGCTCAACGCTCCGGGCGGAGCTGGGGCGTCGCGGGCCGAGGGCGGGGGGCGGCGGGAGGGCGGATGTAGGTGGCGGGGAAGAGGGTGGGCAGCAAGCCTGCGAGACAGCCTGCGTCCCTCCGGGAAGCACTTCCAGTGGCTCGGAGCAGACCAGACACAAAGGGGGGAGTCGCCGCAGCTGCCAGTCTGCGGCGCTCCCGGTCACCGGAGTCGCCCCGCCTCCGCCGCCGCCTCTTTTTCAGTCTCGGGCTCTTCCCGGCCCAGTCTGTCTCGGGCCTGTGGGGCAGCGCGGGCGGCGGCGGCGGCGGCGGCGGCGCGAGGAAGACGCACTGCGCCTGCGCGCTCGCGGCCCCGCCCGGCCCCGCCCCTGGCTCCCGGGCTGGCAGAGGATCTGAGGCCCTCGCGCGGTGTCTCCTGCCTGAGCCGCTGAGGGCCGGGTGGGGCCGGTGACCCGCGGGGGCGGCGGGGGCTCTTTCTCCTCACGCACGCACACCTCCGTTCGGCGGTGGTTTGACACTGGGGAGTATGCTTAAGACAGGGCGGCCTCATCTTCCAGTTCGGCTAACTCTTCCGAGCTCGAGATTTAGCCCAACTGAGGCGTCGCTGTGGCCCCAAGTCTCTCGGAGAAAAGCCCCGGGGGGGCAGAAACGCCCCAGTTGTTTTCTGCGGCCGGATCCTCCTCCTCCGTTGCCCACAGAATCCGGACCGACCTGCCTTTCCCAGAACCGAGACCCTGGCCTCCTCGGGCACCTCTAACTGCTCAAACAAAAGCCGGAATTGGAAAGACCACCCCTTAACTGATGTGTTTGCTTTAATCGCCGTCCTGCTTTCCTCCAGCTCCCTTTCCCATTAGTCCTTCTTAGTTGACAGGAATAATTGAGCATTTGCAAGGATGCGAAGCTAAAGAGAAAACTCCTTGAAAATTCTACACAGCGTCTCGCTGTACGTGCTCGTCCGTCGGTGCAACGCGGTTTCCACATCTCCGATGGAGGGCTCGTGTTCGCGAAGACTGCGGGTCTGCAGAGGCTTTTTAGGGCATTTGGAAGGAAAATTGCAGTGGAGAGTTAATGCCTCGGGGTAGAGAGGGAGATCGAGCCTTCTCTCCCATGGAACTGAGAAGGTCCGGTTGGTACCGCAGTTTCCTAGAATCTATTTAGCCGTCCCCCACCCCACCCCTGCTTCCTTTTTTCTTCTTTTTCTTCTTTCTTTTTTTAATTTGCAAATTTGTTTTACTCAAGCAACCAGGATGGGTGGGGGAGGCATCCGACACCCTGCAGTATCAGACGAGTTCGGTGCGATTTTGCTAGGGGAGAGGGGAGGTGATGTGCCTGGCGCCATGATGCGAAGTCTGGGTTTAATTCTTAGCTGCGAGGTAGAAAAATTGCGTGGGAGGGCGATCTTAAGAGGTGCAGTCTAGCCGTCCCTTCGCTCAGTAGACAGAAGGGTTATTCTGAAGGCTGGTTTTGCTGGTCTTTTTCATTGTAGCTAAGGGCAGTTCCAAATAGTTATTCATAAGTGCACTCCTAAAATGGTACTCTTTGCTTGCTTATTCAAGTCTTCTTTTATCTCTTTATCTGAACTTGATGTAAATAAATCCCACATTCCTTAAACTGGTTTCTGTTATCATATAAATATCAGCTATAATTAGGGGTTGTGGTAATACCTGCCCAGGATTCTACCACTCTTGTTACTTGAAATATTTTTATAATGTTTACCCTTCAGGCAAAGAGAAAATTTTTTCTATATAGTAAAACCCCTTTTAAAAAGAGAGGAGTGTATGCTTTGATTCATTAGTTTTATTTACTATATTCTATTTTGCCTAAAAGGTCTAAAATAAGAAGCTAGTATGGTTTTAACATTTGACTTTCAAGAAATGAGATCTAACACTCAGAAACAGGATTTCCATATGTTACAAGTGCAGAAAATTTATTAATTGGTAGTATACTGTTTTTATCGTCAAATTGGGATCAAGAACTTGATTATTAAATATTTATTTGCTATACTGGGGATGGAACTCAGGGCTTCATGCAAGCTAGGCCTTTATGCATGCTAGGTAAGCACTCTACCACTGAGCTACATTTCAGCCCTATTCTATTTATGTTTGCATAAAAATTTCCTAAGAAACATTAAATACTCTTACACATGTATAGGGTAAATTATGAAGAAAAGAGAAAAAGGGTCTTAGAAAGTCCACATGAAGAAATACATGACACTAGCTTGGTAGGAATAATTAATAAACAACTAGATAAGAAACCCTTTTTCCTTTTGTGTTGTCTTTGTACTATCTCAGTTGGGCCATATTTGTTCACTAAGTGAGAAAGAACTTCAAAAATTAGAACTCAGCAATGAAATAGCAGCTACACAAGACAGTCTTTACAATTCAAAGCTTAGGTGAGAACAAAGGACCCATAGGGCCAGTGAGGTCTGGCATCTGTAGTAATCAGGATAGGTAATAACATCTCCCAAATTTCAACAGCTTATTGCAACAAAAGTTTATTTCTCAAAGATTATATATTTGATACAAGTTACCAGGGAACCTATCACGAGTGGGGTTCACCAGGAAATGGAGCCTAAAACTCTGAGATTTGTATGTAGAAGGTTATTGAGTAACGTTCCCAAGAACAACCTCCGTGTAGACTGAGGAGGTAAGATTGAACAGAGGGAATAACTGAACTAAAATGCAATTGCAAATGATTCTTCACCCAGTTTCAGCATTGTCCTTTGTTGAGGCAGCGGGGGCTAGGTCTTTATACCCTCTCATCAGTCAGTTATTGAGTATGGGCTACACCCAGGGAAGGGAGGTGACCTTAGCCAAGAACAGTCTCCAGAGAAGGATTTTGTTTTCAGCCACCAACATTTCCATACCTAAAGGGTGGATCTGGGGACCTCAGCATAATATCCACTGCATGGACTCTGCTCATTGTAGTTACTGAGATTCCCAGTTTGATGGAGGCTTCACTAGAATATATGCTTTCTAGGATTGCCACAGTAGGAATCATAAAATTTAAATGCTAGGGCTGTACCATCTTGCTCTAGCCATTGAAAAGCTTCTACCCATGTTAGAATCGAGATAAAACAAGGTACATTCCAAGCATTTATAAGTATGCCACTATATACTACAGTCATGTATATAAAAAATGTTCTTCATATGTATAAGAATTATGACACTGGGACTGGAGCAGTGGCTCCGTTCTTACAGCACTTGCCCAGCATGCTTGACTACACAGGTTCAAACCCCAGCACCCACATACACAACTAAGTGTCAGAGCAACTAAAGCCATGTGAAAAACTCAATAAAAAATTATTTTCTCTTTCTCTCTCTCTCACTGTCCTCTCTTTAAAAAAAAAAGACTTTAACAAAAAGAATTATAACACTGTAGTTGGGTTTTTTTTTGGGGGGGGTCGTTTTGTTTTGTGGTGTTTGTTTTGGATAAATTCAGGACCCAGAAGAGAGATGAGAGATAAGGGATCAGGGAATGGGAAGAGGGAGGTAGAGGGGTGTGGCAGGGTGCCAATATTGACCAAATTATATTGCTGTATTGTGTGCATCTAGGAATATGTGACAACAGATCCCATCATTATGTACAACTATAATTCACTAATTAAAAAAATTAAAAGAAAAAGACAAGAAAAGCTTCCAACCAGAAAACAATGTGTTTTACTTCTGTTTATATTTTATTGGTCATTGAAGTTACATGGCCAAACCTAACTTTAAGAGAGGAAGAAATCTAATCCTACCATGTTACTAGGTAGAGCACCTGAATACTTGTGAATAGTCCTAATGACTACCATGGTACACAAAGGTAAAATAATACTTAATACTCTAATCACAAAAAGTCCAACAAATAGGACAGTATTATCCTCAAGCAGATGTTGAAGGAAAGCAACACAGAAATCCAGACAGACTAACAGCATCTATGAGGCTGATAGATCCTCTCTGTGTACTACAGCCCCTCATGAATTATATCTTCCCTTTGAGTTGGAAGGATTGACAAAAGCAAAGCAAGGCCATGGTTTTAGAAAAGGACAGAATTGTTAACCAGATTATTAGAACGAGTTGGAGTGAAAAGTCAGGCAGAATACCTGTTAAATGAATGAGGACACACAGTCTTTCTGGAACTAGGTAGATTATGTCTAAGAATAAACTTACAGGGGCTAGGGGCTGGATCGGTGGCTCAGCATAATCACACTTGCCTGGCATTCATGCGGACCGGGTTCAAACTCCAGCACCACATACCCAACTAAGTGTCGGAAAAATGAAAACCAGATGAAAATAAATAAATAAATAAAATTGATTCTCTCTTTCTCTGTCTCTCTCTCTCTCTCTCTCTCTCTTAAAAAGAAAAAAAAACTTACAGGGGCTGGAGTGGTGGCTCAGTGGTTTCAGCACTTGCCTCACATGCGCAGGGATACAGGTTCTAACCCCAGCACCATGTACACAACGAAGTTTTGGAGCAGCGAAAGCCACGTGAAATTGATTCTCTCTCTCTCTCTTTAAAGGAAAAAAGAATAAACATCATCACAAAGGGGCAGTATCAAAGAAAAGTAGAACAAAAATTCTTAACTCTATACCAGAAAAAGTGTGGACACCCAGAGGTTAGCACTGGACATCTTTCCACATCAGAATAACAAGACAACTTATAGCTGTTTAGAACCTTTATAAATTAATCTTTAGACTTAAACTGAGAAATGGGATATGGTACAGTTTCTTTCTGGAAGGTCAAGGTATAGTTGTGGGGAAATAGGAAAATCTAGTTGTGAAATACAAAGAAAATGAGATTGAGATTGAACTCCCTGACATCCCTGGGCCTGAAAACAACTTTAAATTTCTCTCAAACCTTTAAGAAAAAATAAGCAGAGCTATTGAAACCTAAATCTATGGTCCTGTTCTTTTCCTTTCCTTTTCATCTATCTTTTGAAATTTTAATTAGCCCAGCTAACCTAGAATCACCCTTTCCTTCAAGAACAAAATAAAATCATCTGAACCTCCCATTCTGAGTGACTGGCAGCAGAAAACCCTAGCTTCTCCCCAAACGTTTGAAAAAATCTCAAGGATAATTTATATTTGCCACAACTTTACTTGATTTGCCTTGGACTTCTCTAGGACATATTGTAAGACATTTTCCTTGCTGTTGCCAGACACTGTGCTCTGCTCTGCTCCAGAGAGAAGACCTTTCATTTATTCTCTGAGTTGCTACATGGTGCCATATTTTGTTAAACTTTTAGATGGTTAATTTTTTTAAGGTGGCTATAAAAGAAGAAGAAGGAAGCCAGTCATGGTATCACATGCCTATAATCCCAGGAGCTTGGAAAGCTGAGGCAGGAGGATTGCAAATTCAAAGCCAGCCTCAGCAGTTTAGCAAGGCTCTAAGCAGCTTAGAGAGACCTATCTCAAAATAAAAAATTAAAAGAGCTGGGGATGTGGCTTGGTGGTTAATTGCCCCTGGGTTATATTCCAAATATCAAAAGGAAAAAAAAAAGAGGAGGAGAAGTTGAAGGACATTTTAAAATAGAGTACTGCTCTCTGAAGTCCTTGAGCCACACATTTTCCTATCCAGTGGACTCCCCTTCAAAACTATCATTCCTTAGCCTATAGCTGATAACCATATTCTTAGGATCCGGTCCCATCCTCTCCATCCGTCCATCAATTTATGTAACTAGAAATTTTTTAATTGCTTTTAGTTTTGAGTTGTTCTGTTTTGTTTTGCTTTGTTTTCCAAGACAGAACTCAGATACATTGAGCTATGTACCAGTTACTGTTCCAGGAACTACTGATAGTAGGAACAAGAGAGACAATTTCCTTCCTCTGGACTGACTTGTACCCATTTTCTACTGCTGGGTGACAAATTACCACAAACTAAGCATCTCAAAACAACATAGATTGTCTCATAGTTTCCATGAGGGAGGATCAGCACAGTTTCACCGGGCTCTCTGTTGAGGGTCACAAGGTTGTTTGTAATCAATGTCATCCAGGCTGCGTTCTCATTTGTAGACTTAACTGGGAAGAATCTAATCATTTAGGTGTTGGTGGTTTCCTGTCACTCCTTTCAGCTTCTAGAGGCCCCCATAGTTCCTGGCTACATGGACTTCCCCACAGGCATTCTCACAACATGATAGCTTATTTCGTCAAAGCCAACAAAATAGGGTCTCTTGTTCCCATTTGCTAAGACAATCTGACACAATATAACATAATCATGGGGGTGATATCCCATCCGTCACCTTTGCTGTAGTGTCCTGGTTAAAAGTAAGGCACAGGTTCAACCCTCACTCAAGAGGAAAGAATTATATAAGAAGGTGGATGTTGGGGGGGGGGGGCAGTGTCATGTTAAAGTGTGTTCCTCATGTTACCTGTTTGCAAGAAGAGACTATGAAAGGGACAGCTATTTTGCCTTAGGATTCATCAGGGAAGACCTGTTTCAGCAAGTGAGACTTGACCTGAGATATGAATGAAGAGAAGGAACTGAGATCTACAAGAGCCTTTTTGGCATGAAAAATAGGCAGTGTCCCTGAGCTAATTAGAACAATGTTGATATGTCTGCAGAATGAAAAGGAAATACGATTATTGAAACATAGAAGATGAAGTTAGAGAGGTAGGCATGTGCCAAATCATATAAGGCTAGTAGGCCATAATAATGGGTGTAGGTCATTTTCCTATATGCTCTCAGTTCCATTCCTTCCCCTTGCTTCTTTTTCTTTTTTTTTTTCCCTTTGGGATGTGAGAGCTAACCTGATCTCCTTGCTTCTTTGGGCAGGGATTGGCCTCTGCAAAGTAAAATTCTAGACTCCTTTGCCCACTGGCTTACAATTAGGTTCAGCCAGTTGGAGATACAAGATTAAGTCCACTCTCCTTAGAATTGCACAAGATTTCCTTTCATTCATTCCTTTGTACACTATGCTTCAGGCTCTGTCCTAGACTACCTTGAATATGAAGAAAAACAAAAGAAGTATCTACTCTTATAGAGCTCTATGAGACCAAAGAATTTAACATTTTTTCTCAAACCTACATGACTTTCTGCTTTTTGCACTTGTCTTCCAAGAATATTCTTTGCCCTTCTGATTATCTCATGAATTCTTGTTTATCCTATATAATCAGTTTAGGCAGTACTACTGGTAAGAAGACTCCATTGTCCCCAAACACCTAAATTAATTAGTGCCTCTTTGCATTACTTCTTTTATAAGTTCCTAATGCTGCACTTGTCACATGTATTTCAATTGCTTCCTTTCTTTTTTTCCCTACCAAATTGCAAGAAACTGAAATTTTCTTGACTTGCTGATTTTAAAAGAAGTTTTCCTGACTTGCTGTTTTTAAAAGAAGTTTTGAATAGATGCCCATATGGTACCTGAATTACAGAATCAGACCATTTTGTTGTTGTCGTCGTTCATTTGTTTTCTTCAATACAAGTATTTTCTTTTATTAAATGCTAAATACCTCCACCCACCTCATATTAATCTAATAATCAGACATTTATATTTTTGGTTTAAATTCAGTGATAAAAATTTCTAACAGTCTAGAAAATGTTTGTTAGTAGGGAAAGAAAGAATATGATGATATTCCTCTCTGGGACCCCTCCCCTTCAGGAGTTCTGCTTTGTTTCTCATACTGTAATAAATTCTGTTACTTTGCTCTCAAAAAAAAAATATATATATATATGTATACATACATATGGATAGTGATTAAAAAGAAAGAGGGTTAAAATGCAGAGAAACTTAGTTTCTTCAAAAATTTTCCTGAGCTCACCACATCTATGGCTAAAGCATTATAGATAGTTGCTATTTTACATAAGAAAAGGAAACATATACCTGTAATCCCAGCTACTTGGGAAGTTGAGGCTGGAGGAACACAAGTTAGAGACCAGTCTAGGCAACTTAGTGAGACCCTGTCTCAAAACAAAATAATTAAGAGGGGGTGCTGGATGTAGTTCAGTGGTAGAGCACTTATCTGGTAGAGCTAAGCCCTGGGTTCAATCCCTATACTGCAAAAAACAACCAAAAAAAGAAAGATGAAAAGAAAGACAAAGAAAAGGAAACATCATTTTCAAAAAACAATGACAAGTATATATGCTAAAAGGACAAACACTGAATTCAAGATTCATGTCTCCTAACTCATCTACGGTTAATATCTTTTATCTTATCTGCCTTTACAGAACTTTATTATCAGTCAACCCTTGATTATCAAAATTGCAATGCTTAAGCCAGACACAAAGAGCACACCTGTAATCCCAGCAACATGAGAGGCTGAGGCAGGAGGATCACAAGTTCAAAGCCAGCCTTAGCAACTTAGCAAGGACCTAAGCAACTTAGCAAGACCCTATCTCAAAAAGGTTTAGGATGTGGCTCAGTCCCTGGATTCAATCCCTGATTAAAAAAAAATTACAATGCCTGTTATTTTAAAACCTGCTATCTATTAAAAGTGCTGTCCACTCAGTTATGCAACTAATATTTATTATCCACCTATTATGTGGCCATCAAAGAATAAAATACAGAGATCTCTCTTCGCTTGGAACTTCATTCTAGCAAAAGGGGCAGATAGTAAATAAAAAATATGAAAAATACGATAATTGCCTTTGGTAGAGGACTGTTTCCAGGATCATCGTAGATATTAAAATTCACAGATGCTCAATGTAAAATGGCCTAGTAATTGCTTGTAATCCACTCACCTCCAATCATCTCTAGGTCACCTATAATACCTATTACAATGTAAATGCTGTAAAGGGTTGTTATACTATATTGTTAAGAGAATAATGATGAGAAAAAAGTCAGTATACAGACACATTTCTAATATCTTTAATCTGTAGCTGGATGAATCTGTGAATGTGGAACCCACAGATAAGGGCTAACTAGTATTCAGAAGGTGCCAAGTAGTGTGGGAAAATAGATGAAGAGTGATTGAAAAATTGAAGTGAGGAGACCAATCAGGTAAAAGTATAAAAAATAAAAAAGAAAAGAAATGAAATTTTAGCAAATATGGAAGAAACTGGCTCTGTTGAAAGAAGTAAAAGGACTGTATGACCAGATCTTGAGAGCTTAGAGAACAGTGGCAAAAGAGAGTTAAGTGGCAGACTGTGTTAGGCATTTTGTCTTTTAACCTAATGACACTGAATAGCCATTGAAGGGTGTTAAGAATAAGAGTAGCATGATCAATTCTGAATTCCTTTCTCTCTCTCTCTCTCTCTCTCTCTCTTTTTTTTTTTTTTTTTTTTTTTTTTGTACTGGGGATTGAATACAGGGGTGCTTTCCCACTTGAGCCACATCCCTAGACCTTTTTATCTTTTATTTTGAGACAGGGTATCCCTAAATTGCCCAGGCTGGTCTCCAATTTTCAATCCTCTTGCCTCAACCTCCCAAGTACCTGAGATTACAGGTGTGCGTCACCAGGCCGCAGCTCAACTATGGATTTTTCTTTTTTTAAGAGAAAAGGACAGGGGCTGGAGCAGTGGCTCAGCGGTTTCGGTGTTTGCCTGGCAAGCACAAGAACCTGGGTTCAAACCCCAGCACCACGTACACAACTAAGTGTTGGAGCAACTAAGGCCATGTGAAAAACTCAATAAAGTTGTTTCTCTCTAAAAAAAAAAAAAAAGAGAGAGAGAGAGAAGGACAGTGAGAGAGAAAGACAGAGAGAATCAAGTGCCATAACCACTGAGCCACTGCTCCAGCTCCCTCAGATATGGATTTTGAGCAGATTATTCAAACTAGATGGAGAATTGGGCTAGAAAAAGACATGAATTGATCAAGAGATCAGTGTCAGCCACCTAGCCCAGTAGACAAGAACACCTTTACATCAAAATAAGATTCCTTTATACAAAAGGAGCTATGAACCCAGGAGTTAATAATATAACCAAGAGCTTATTGCAGTAGTTAATTATTAATAGCCAACAACATTTTCAGTTCTACTTTAAACTTTGCGTAAATCTCAAAGGTACTAGTTACAAATAAAGAACTTTGGCACAAGGAATGACATAGGATAAAATAGGGCCACAGGGTGGACTGCTGTAATTTTGGAAAGAGACAGACTATAGGAAGTTTTAACCCAAAGTTTAAAATGCTAAGACCCAGAACCATAATTGCAGAATCTCTTCCTGTCCATGACCATGGTTGGTCTTTGGGAAGGTGGAACTAGTCCTATGCCGGGCTGGGGCCAGGTAAAGTATGGAGAGAAGAAGAATGCAGGCAGCTTCCTATAGGAAGTTGGGCTACTTTGAAACATGTGGCTGAAACATTGGTGCTCTACAAACCTATCAATTGCCTCTATTTCCTCCTCCTATGTGATTGGATCTGGCCAATGAGCTACAGTAGAAGTATCATTTCCAAACTGAAGCATAGAAGAACCCATATAACTCTCCAGCCACCTTCTTCCTAACACAACCTAGAAGGCCAACTGCTCCAGATAGTGCAGCTACAAGATAATTCGGTCTCCATTAGCTTGGATCCCTGGTAACTGAGAACCACCCCTCACTGATCCTTCCTGGATGTGTACCTGAAATGAAAAATATAATTTTAATTAAGCTACAGAGATGACAGGGTTGCTATTGAGCATAATCTAGCCTTTGTAGACTGTGTCAAATAATTGGCAATGTCAGTGTAAGAATATCATTATGTCAGCTCCCATTTACAGAACTGGGCCATAACTTACTAATGAGAATTACAAAGGAGAAGAGGTATTTTTAAAAAATTGCTATTTCCATGGAACAAATTGGACTACTGGGTATCCCATTAAATAAAACAATGGCTGGGGATATAGCTCAGTAGTAGAGTTCATGTTTAGCATGCATCAGGCCCTGGGCTCAATTGCTAGTACCAAAAAATGAAATAAAAAACAATGACTTCATAAAATTTAACATAAGGGTCTGGAGCACCTGACTTTATTCATGAGTACCAAAGTTACACCAGATCTACAAAACAATAGCAAACACTGACCATTGGGGGAAAATTATCTGAAAGTAGGGTACTTAAAAGAGACATTGTAAAAAATAGAAGAATTTGAAAATGGAAGTTTTTAGTAAATTTTCATGTTAAAAGAATTATATCAAGGGGGCTGGAGTGGTGGCTCGGCAGTTATGGCGCTTGCCTGGCATGCGCAAGTACATGGGTTCAAACCCCAGCACCACGTACACAACTAAGTGTCAGAGCAACGAAAGTTATGTGAAAAACTCAATAAAAATCGATTCTTTCTGTGTCTCCCTCTCTCTCTCACTTTCCTTCTCTCAAAAAAACTAAAAAAGAAAAAAAAAAGAATTATATCAAGTTACTGGAACAATTCAAGAAGCAACTTTAAAAAAAAATCAAAGCTGAATGACAGAATTTAGCATCCATTGAGTATCTCCTTGCCAGTAAATCATCTAATCTTTCCCACAGGTGATTAAAGAAAACAATTTCGTGTGGTGGGGAAAATTTTTTAAACTAGGAAATTGTGATGTTGAGGAAACCACTTTTTCTTTCTCCGTGCCTGAATCCCTCATCTGTAAAAGAAGTTTATACTAGCCATTTCCGTTTCCTCACAGTTTTAAAGCTCTGTTATTTATTTATATCAGTGGCTTTCCTATATTAAGAAAAATATGCATAATGACAAGTTTCATCTTTACCCTAAAGGACAGAATTTGAATACAGAAATATTTGAGAAAAAACATCTTTATAATATATTGCTTTGTATTAGTGCAAATGTAGTGATTCTTTCTATAAAAGTATTTCTTGAAATAAAATTGGGATTTAAATAATTTTAAGTTCAGAGTTAAATAATCTTATAGGAAAAAATTGCTTATTTTTCACCTTATTTTTATTGTGTCATGTCTACTGTCCATAGCGAGAACAAAGAAGAGATTTTTTTTTCTACTTAGTATGGCACCTAATATATAATCAGAATATACAATTTGCCCTTCATAACCCCCCAAAATGTCAGAATCACACCGTTCAACTCATTTAGAAATATGATGACTTATAAAAGTTGTTAACAAACAGTCATCTGATCCCTTCTGGATATGTTACTTTGTACACATACTCTATAAATAGAATTTTTTTTTTTTTTAACTGGGAACTGAACCCAGGGTGGCTTTGCGGTTGAGCTACATTCTCTTTTAAGACAGGGTCTCTCTAAGTTGCTTAGGGCCTCACTAAATTGTTGAGGCTGGCTTTAAATTTGCCATCCTTCTGCCTCAAGTCTTCCAAGTCCCCGGGATGACAGATGTGTAGCATCATGCCTAACTCAATGTTAATCTTTGAAAACTCTATTTCAGTATGATGAATGTAACAGTCAAGTTGTTAGAAAGTGATAAAGTGTAAGGTATTTTTCTCTAATTATTTCATGTATAATTATTTAACGTGGGAAAATCTTATTTACTAGAAAGATTTATAATATCAGAGTACTGACTAAATCTTAGGCTGCTACATACCCAGGAAATATTCAATAAATAGTCACTGAAGTGAAAAGCCAGCCAATTGAGGGCAGAAAACAAGTCAAATATCTGTTCCTGTGTAGGCTTATTTGTATCTTGGGATTAGGGAAAAATCAAAATGAATATTTTATTTATTGCACATTCTACAAATGCTTGATATTTTTCCAGTACTTTCCTCAGTTATTAAACATGTCTACATTTTTCTCATTTAGAGGCTAAGGCTGTTGCATATGCACTTGAAATGCACTGAAACTGAAAAACAAGACCTTCTTATGGCCTTGGATTCTAGTTTTTCTAGTTTTTGATAAATATTTATCTGGCCCTTCCTAATGACCTCCAAATAACTGCACTGGACTATCTGCTTGCAGAAATTACACAAATAATCTCAAGAGCAGTATTTGAGTAAAAATGAAGCTACTGTAATACACACCCTCATAACCTTCAGCCCATGGAAGATAAGTACATATTCTTCCTTTTTTAGAGGCCCCAAAAACACAGAAATGCTTTCTTCTTTCTTACTCTAAAATTTCCATAGTTAAACTTGATTATTGCAAGATGAATGTAATGTTTTATTTTTCAAACACAAAACTAACCATGCTTTAAAATACAGATTTTTTTCCATTTGAATATATTCCTTTTTCCTTAAAATAAGACCCTTTTTTATGGGGGGAAGGATGTAAACTGGGATTGAACCCAGGGGCACTCTACAACTGAACTACATCCCCATCCCTTTTTAGCTTTTGTTTTGCAATAGACAGGGTCTCATTAAATTGCTCAGGCTAGCCTCTAACATGGATCCTCCTGCCTCAGCCTCCTGAGGAACTGGGATTACAGGCATGTACCACAGTGCCTGGCTCTTCATTTCTGTATGTTTTTCTATATATTTTAACTCTCTACAGTGTATTCTTTGAAAATAAGTATTATTTCAAAATAGTAGTGTGGGGTAAAACAAAGCAAAGCAAAACAAAAAGATAGTCTTTGATGTCCAGAACAAAAGTTATACTCAATGCAAGGAAGTATAAAAAAAATGATATATACCCTCTGTTATCAAAACCAAATTACTTCACAAATAAGTCTTTATTATAAGCTCCATATCCTAATATTTATGGAAGCCTTCTGGGTATGTTAATATACTGTGTAGCACTCTGGTTTGTAATTCTACCCTTTATTTAAAAAAATATGATTATATGATTCTAGTAAACCTCCTTAAGCTCTTGGTGGAATAAAAAGTGTGTAAATAAGCTGTTCAGGGGGCTGGAGCGGTGGCTCAGCGGTTTCGGCGCTTGCCTGGCAAGCACGAGGACCCTGGTTCAAACCCCAGCACCATGTACACAACTAAGTGTTGGAGCAACTAAGGCCATGTGAAAAACTAAATAAAGTTGTTTCTCTCTTTCTCTGTCTCTCTCACTGTCCCTCTCTCTTTAAAAAAAAATAAATAAATAAATAAAAATAAGCTGTTCAGGTTACCAGAAATCTGATTGTTCCTGATGGGTTCCAATAGATCCACTTATTTTGCTGTAATAAAAATGCTTTCTTAGAGCAAGACCTTTTGAAAATAGCAAAAATGACTAACCAAGTGGCCGAACCCCACAGTATAAGAGTTCTCATGTAGTCAACACAAGTATGCCTATATACAATAAACTATAAATGATAGGTAGGAGGTTGTGATATTTGTATCCATTTCCTCTTCATTATAGAAAATCCTTAGGCATACATGGCTAAAATTCTGTTTTCTATATTAACTTATCTTCCTGTGTAATCCAGTGCTGATTTTCATTCATGTGTCCTGCTCTTGCACATGCAGGTTGGGCTGAGATGCAAGGTAGTTTTGGGGATAGTGCCTTTATTATCTGCCAAAAACGGTGAGGGGATGTGGTTCGGGTAGAGAGCTTACCTATCCTGCATGAGGCCCTGGACTCCATCCCCAGCATGGTAGGGAGTTGGGGGGAAAGACAGTGATACTTTCTAAACCTATAATTTTTGACAGATCATATCAAATAAAGATTCTATCAATTGTATGGTTGAGGTGGCTTGGCCAGTGCTTTGCAAAAGCTTCCTTTTTTACTTGGCCCTGGGAAGTGGCCTTTCTTCTGATTGTTCTACCCTGCAAACTCTGCCATAATGACAGTGTCTGTCACTCAGGGGCCTTCATGTTCAATATGATCAGCTTTTTCTGTATTATTTTGACTGATGAGAGACATACTTTGTATACTTTGACTTTTTTCGCTTGGCACAAAAAACTCCATTGTACTTACTGCAACATTAATTAAAACCTTTGTGTCTGTATTTCTACAGGGGTTTTACTGTTGAGCAGCTTTAATTTCCCACTGCAAGGTCTACAATAGTATTTACAGCATTGTCTTGCAAATTATCTTTTTAGGAACAGAGATTGTGGTTTCCTTAAGTTCTAGGACTTAAGTATCAAGATTTAGTACAAATCTGACTTATATTGGGTCCTCAGTTAAAACAGTACTTATTTAAATGAATAAAAATAAATGAATATAAAGCATACTTTCTAAGCAGAGATACATCAGGAAAAATTTTCTAACAAATCGAAGATATGAACAATTTCCTGAAGTAAAAGTCACAACCCAATTTAAAAATGGGCAAAGGATCTGAATAACATGTCTCCAAAGAAGATGTACATATGGCCAACAAGAACAGAGCCAGGCGTGTGGTGCATGCCTGTAATTCAGCAGCTTGGGAACCTGAGGCAGGAGGATCAGAAGTTCAAAACCAGCCTCATCAACTCAGCGATGCCCTAAGCAACTTAGTAAGACCCAAACTCAAACAAAAACAAAAACAAACAGCAAACAAACAAAAGTGGGCATGTTGCTCAGTGATTAGGTGCCCCTGGGTTCAATCCCGGGTACTGAAAAAACAAAAACAAACGAACAAAAAAACTTGTACACAAATGTTCACAGTTCGACTACAAAGTCAAAACAGTTCAAATGTCCATCAAGTGATAAATGGATTGGTAAAAAATGGTGATTCATATGCAATGAAAGATTATTTAGCTATAAAAGGGATAAGGGACATGCTACACACTACAACATGGACAAAACTTAAAAATATGCTAACCAGGCACGGTGGTACAAGCCTGTAGTCTCAGCTATCTTGGAGTCTGAGGCAAATGGATCATGAGTTCAAGGCCAATCTAGGCAATAAGGCAAGACTTTGCTCAAAAACAGAAGAGATGGGTGGGGGCTGGACTGGTGGCTCAGTGGGTTATGGCACTTGCCTTGCATGTGCAAGTGTGTGAGTTCAAACCCCAGCACCATGTACACAACGAAGTCGATTTTGTTTAGTTTCTCATGTGGCCTTCATTGCTCTGACTCTGTGTTGTGTACGTGGTGCTGGGGTTCAAACTAGTGTCCTTGCGCATGCCAGGCAAGTGCTGCAACCACTGAGCCACCACTCCAGCCCAGGCTGAAAATGTTGTAAGTAAAAAAATGCATTTAATAAACCTAACCAACCGAACATCACAGCTTAGCCTTGCTTACTTTACACATGCGGAAAACACAATCAGCCTACAGCTGGGCAAAAATCATCTAACACAAAGCCTGTTTTATAATAAAGTGGTAAAAAACTCACGCAATTTATTGAATACCATAATGAAAGTAAAAACAGAATGGTGATATAGGTATGCTTTGACACCATCATAAAGTTGATAAGTCAAAAATTCAGAGTTTGGGGACCCTCTGTATATGGTTCTGTTTATATAAAAAGACCAGAATAGGCAAATGTAGAGACAGAAAGTTGTTGGAACTCAGAAAGTTATATGCCAAAATATGCCATTTTGGACTTTTAATTGAGAACAGCAAATGTAGGGGAGGGCTTTATCTGAAGTTCCCCTACCTCGTTTAAAAGGTTGGATCTAGGCTGGAGCGGTGGCTCAGCAGTTACAGCACTTGCCTGGCATGCGTGAGTATGTGAGTTCAAACCCCAGCACCACACACACAATGAAGTCTTAGAACAACAAAAGCCTCATGAAAAACTAAATAAAAAGACTGTATCTCTCCCCCCTCTCTCTTTAAAAAAATAAAATAAAAGGTTGGATCCTCCATAATACAATCTTTTTTTTTTTTTAAAGAAAGAGAGAGTCAAATTTTTTTTATTTTTTCATCTGATTTTTGTTTTTCCAACACTTAGTTGTGTATGTGGTGCTGGAATTCAAACTCAGGTTCTTGAGGATGCCAGGCGAGCACTCCACTGCTGAGCCGCTGCTCCAGCTCCCAGAATATGGTCATTTTTTAACTCCCTTCCCCAGATATCTCATTGTCAAGAGGAGATTAATGCATATCATTGGAAGGAAAACTAGAGTTGACACCACACTCAGAGCCCAGACAAACTTTGCCTTAGGTTAGTGTCTGTTCTGAGGGCCCAATCATTTCCCCTAAACATTATTTACTCTTCTAAAATAGTCTACATCCTCCTCTTCACTCTCCCCTAGGAAACGGGTATATAAGCTTCCACATCTTGTTGGGTTGCTAGGAACTTACTTATGACACCTCTATGCATTTAATGAACTTACATGCCTTTTCTCCTGTGAATCTATTGTCATTTTTTTTCAGCAGACTCACTTATTGAGCTTTCAGAGGGCAAAAAGAAGGTCCTTTCACCCCTACAAATTAGGTTAGTGGTTGCCTAGGGTTGGAGGGTGTGGAGGAAAGTTGGGAATAAACAGGGAGTGACTGCTTTTGGGTAAAGAGTTTCCATATCGGGTGTTGAACATGTTCTAAAATTGATTGTTGTGATGGTTGTACAACTCTATGAATATGGTAAAAAAACATTGAATGTCCTATTTGGATGGTTGAACTTGTTCTGTGTGAATCATATTTCAACAAAACTGTTTTAGAAAGCAACTAGAAGACATTTTGTAGCAACTATTAAACTGCTAAGAACCAGAATGAGGATGCAGCTCATTGAAAGAGGACTTATCTAGCATGCACAAGGTCCTGTGTTTGATCTCTAGCACATGAAATAAAAACACGACACAATACACACACACACACACACACACACACACACACACACACACACAGAGTCCTTAAATTAACCTTAGAAGCAGGAGATGATGAAATTAGATCACCGCTTTCCCATGGGCCTTTCGCTGATATTATCATAACATTCATAAACAATTTGACTCGTTGAATATAATGTCTGAGATCTTATATTGTTTTAAGATGTAGGAAGGAAAAACAACAACAAACAAAAATCTTAACCTCTAAATTTTAGGTCTCAAAATAGATACTGGAATTTGTAAACTTTGCTTAGATTATCAGGGGCCTTTCTACTCCCCTTAAAACCCTTTCAGGAGTGTGTTAAGCAAGAGACAGACCTGTGTAAAAAGAGATTGTCTTATAATAATAGGGTACCTTCCCCCTGCTGAGATATAATCTTTTTGGTGACAGGTTTGTTTTAATTTTTCTCAAAGAACCACCAGCCAGTAATACTAGCACTCAATCCCATGCAATAATTACAGCAACAGAGATGAAGAAACTAATAACCAATGGTAGGAACCCATTAGAGTGCCAAAACTGATCTCTACTTCACAGAGCATTTCAGCATGAGGGTTAGAAAGAAAAATTAATCAAATCAGAATGAAAAGCACATGACAAGAGAGCTGCAAATGAAGTCACTGCCTCATTAGGATATACTCAGAAAATCTGCAGAAGTCTGCAGGTATTTTTGCAAATAATATCACAGTAAGAAAAAGAAGGTACTTGCCTTCTAGAACAGTTCCAGGAAGATGGGTTTCAAGGACTTAGTTTAGTAGTCAGTGAAGTGAAATGTATTCAACTTTACAGATTACAGAGCATTTTCATATCTGTTTGCATTGGAGCCTCCACGAATGTGATGGAGCAGGTATTGTCTCATTATTACATAAGAAATGACACAGCTGGGGGCAGTGGCACAAGCCTGTAATCCCAGCAGCTCCCGAGGCTGAGGCAGGAAGATCACAAGTTCAAAGCTAGCCTCAGCAATTTAGTGAGGCCCTGAATAACTGAGCAAGAACCTATCTCAAAATTGAAAATAAAAAGGACTGGGGATGTGGCTCAGTGGTCAATTACTTGGTACAAAAATAAAAACAAAACAAACAAACAAACAAAAACTTGCAGAGATCTTAAATCCCAGGTAAAAGAGAATGTATTGACCCCACTACCATTTTAACCTAATGAATGTTTTTGACTGGGTCAGAGAAGAGAAACAAACTTTGTGGAAATCATAGGTACAAAACAAAGCTAGTTCCCAATAGCAGTAGTTAAAACTGACAGAGCTTTATGAAGATACAAACCTGATGACTGGGGCTGGGGATGTAGCTTAGTCTTAGAGAGCCTGGCATGTGGGAGGCCCTGGGTTCATCCCCAGCTCTGCAGAACAAACACCTAATGATTGAAATGAATTCCATTTTAAAATGTAAGTGGACAAATTTTATCCTAAGCATAAATATTTCAATAAGGTAAAAACAAGAATTAAAAAAATAGAAACAGTTTCATTGTACTGCAAAGAAATTTTATCAAGAATTAAATTTGAGGCTAGAGTGGTGGCTGTGCATTTGGAGTGCTTGCCTGGCATATACAAGGACTCTGGTTCAAACCCCAGCACCACATACACAACTAAGTGTCAGAGAAACAAAGAAAAGATGAAAAAATAAATAAAATTGATTCTCTCTTTCTCTCTCTCTCTCTCTCAAAGAAGAAGAAGAAGAAAAAGAAGAAGAAGAAGAAGAAGAATTAAATTGATTATAGCAATAGTTTAAATGGATGTTTTCATAGAGTTCTAAATGGTGGGCGACTGGAGGTAGAGCTCAACAGAAGCAATTGCATGGCATACATAAAGTCTTGAGACCCTGGGTTCCATCCCAAGCACTGCAAAATAAACAGACAAGCAAGCAAACAAACAGGACAAGTTAAAATCACACACTTGATTCAAGTGTTCAAGTTCAGGGAAGGACAAAGCAGGTGAAAATAGTGGCATAAAATGGCTTTATTGCCAGGCTCAGGGACAAAGAAATGCACATAATGCGAGCTACCCAGGAGGCTGAAGCTGGAGGATCACAAATTCAAAGCCAGCCTCAGCAATTCAATGAGAACCTATCTCAAAATAAAAAATAAAAAGGAGGGGCTGGAGCGGTGGCTCAGCGGTTTCAGCGCTTGCCTGGCAAGCACGAGGACCCAGGTTCAAACCCCAGCACCACACATACAAATAAGTGTTGGAGCAACTAAGGCCATGTGAAAAAAAAAACTAAATAAAGTTGTTTCTCTCTTTCTCTGTCTCTCTCACTGTCCCTCTCTCTTTAAAAAAATAAAATAAGAAATGAAAAGGACTGGGCATGTGACTCAAGAGAACACTCCTGGGTTCGATCCTCAGTAACACACACACACACACACACACACACACACACACACGGTGTTCTAGATTTGATGGTTAGAATCCTCCCTCATTTCTTAACCTCCCAGGTCATGTTAAATCAGTCTATCAGGCTCTTTTTGTGTGGGAATGGAGAGATATAATGGTTGGAACTAACTCATCATGTTGTTGATTAAAGTGCCTGGTACTAGTGAAAGGCATTTTAACCTTGCCTTTTTCAAGAATATACATGTATATATTCTTTTTCTTTTTTTAAAGAGAAAAGGACAGTGAGAAAGAAAGAGACAGAATCAATTTTCATTGGATTCTTCACATGGCTTTCGTTGCTCTGACATTTAGTTGTGTACGTGGGTTCTGGGGTTTGAAACTGTGTACTTGCGCATGCCAGGCAAGCGCCATAACCGCCGACTCACTGCTCCTAAAACAAGAGTCAACTTTTTGTTTCGTCTGGTTTTTGTTTTTCCAACTCCTAATTGTGTGTGTGGTGCTGGGGATCAAACTCCGGTCCTCACACATGCCAGGCATGCAATCTACCGCTGAGTCACTACTCCAGCCCCTCAAGAATATATCTTGATCACAGCTGTTTGGGAGGCTGAGGCAGGAGGACCTCATGTTTAAGGCTAGTCTTGGCAATTTGATGACATCCTGTCTTAAAATAAAAAAATTTAAAAAGAGTTTGGGATATAGCTCAGTGGAAGAATGGACCCAGTACCACACAAACACTATGTATTACACATACTGTATCTTAGCCTTAAGATGGGCCAGGATATTTATCCTAAAACTAGAACTGCTTACTGAACTTCATCTGTAAATACATTTCTTGTTTTGTTTATTGTGTTTCATTTGTTTTTTTTATGGTGCAAGGGATTGAACCCAGTGCCTCAGGCATGGGAGACATGTGTTCTACCACTAAGCCATACTCCCAGCCCCTACATTTCTTATAATTAAAGAAATATCCAAAGCAGATTGCAGATGACACTGCAATCTAACTGTACCTCTGATTATTTATTTATATATTTTAAATAGATTTCAATTTAGAAAATATTGTCCCAATCAACTATTAGGGTATAAAATAAATTGAAAATATTACAGATATTTTAGGAAGTATAAAAATAAAAATAGTTGTGTCTTTCACAACAGGGAGATGACTCCCTAGGATACTTGGGGGCACAGGGTGGGGGACAGGGTGGGGGGAGGACTTAGGAAGAACGCCTAGGAGACTGGCGGTGGGAATATAGGGTAATGATCTCAGAAGGAGATCTCTGACCTCCACGAGATATCCATTTCACTCAGGTGTTCTTCTGGGGGAAACAGCAACATGGGGAACCCAAGCTGGGCATCCATTACATGGCATTAGCCCTGGATAACTAAATATATATACATTTGTTCTTGAATGTTTGATAATGTTTCCCCCTCAATTGTAACTCTATATCCATTTAATAAAAAAAAGTTGTGTTTTTAAAATACTTGACATGTGAACAGTTATTTTAGTTTGGTCTATTCACCAAATGTTTGCTTTATCACTTATAAAAATGGTCATTTGGGGTTGGGGATTTAGCTCAGTGGCAGAGCACTTGCCTAGCATGCACAAGGCCCCGAGTTTGGTCCTCAGCCCTAAAAAAAAAAAGGTCAATGTAGTAAGAACATTATTCATCTCACTAACAATAAGGAAGCCTGGGATACTGGGAAATCATTCAGCCTGTCAGTCTTCTCATGTGAAAAACACACATAATAAAATATGCTTCCTAGAGTTATTATGAAAACTAATTAAAGTGTTCAAACCGCTTTGAAATTCCAATATGAAAGACACCCTGATCTTTATCTAGGAGTGATAGATAAGGCATCTATGGAAGACTCTGTTCATCCAGAAGCTAAAATTGGCTCTTGCTTGTGTAACTTGAATTTCTACTTGGCAAGACTGTAATTTAGCAGGACTGATGTTACATAATTTTTTAAATATATGTTTCAAAAGCATATAATGTTCTTTTCTCATTATTATTTCATCCATCACGGTATCTATGTAGTACCAACCATCTACACACAAAGCTCTCAGTTCAATATTCAAACACATATAGCACATCAAATCCTTTTTTTTTTTTTTTAAGAGAGAGGGACAGTGAGAGAGAGAAAGAGAGAAACAACTTTATTAGTTTTTCACATGGCCTTAGTTGCTCTAACACTTAGTTGTGTATGTGGTGCTGGGGTTTGCACCCAGATCCTCGTGCTTGCCAGGCAAGCGCCGAAACTGCTGAACCACCGCTCCAGCCCCACATCCCTTTTAATTATTTATTTTTATACATTTTGCTGTACTGGGGCTTAAACCTAAGGACTTATGTATATTAGGCAAGGGTTCTACCACTTAGCTACATACCCACCCAGCCCTCTTTTTTAAAAGTGTACTGTGAGATGGGGGTCTTACTAGATATACATATGTATATATTCATATATATGCCTTCTAAAAGGTTTGTACCAATTTACACAATCACATATATTATTCATTTATTTAAATGATTTTTTGTCATTTACCTTTTAGCCACCTTAGTGGGTATGTGTTCTCATTGTGATTTTAATTCACATTTCCCTAATGGTAGTTAGCATCTTCTCATGTGCCTGTTATCCATCTGTATGTTTTCTTTGGAGAAATGTGTATTTGGATCCTTTAATTATTTTTGTTGCTATTGTTAAATTGAATTCTTTAGATATTTATAATATAACGTGTTATTGAATATATGGTTTGCAAATAAATTTTCTCATTCTTCTTTCTCTGTCTTTTCTCTTTGTTGATGTTGTTCTTTGAAATACAAAAGTTTTAAATTTTGACAGAGTCTCATTTATCTGTTTTCTTTTGTTTCTTATACTTTTGGTGTCAGATCAAAGAAACTGTTGCCCCATCAAAGGTCATGAACGTTAATTTCTATGTTTTCTCCTAAGAGTTTTATAGTTTTACTTCTTACTTTTAGGCTTTTGGTTCATTTTGGGTTAATTTTTGTATACAGTGCGAGGTAGAGCCCATTTTATTTTTCTAGTTTATTTTTTTTAAGAGATAAGGACAGTGAGAGAGAGCGAGAGAGACAGAGAGAATCAATTTTTATTGAGTTTTTCACATGGCTTTCGTTGCTCTGACACTTAGTTGTGTACATGGGTACTGGGGTTTGAACCCGTGTACTTGTGCATGCCAGGCAAGTGCTGTAACCACCGAGCCACCACTCCAGCCCCTCTAGTTTATTTTTTTGCATATAGATAACCATTTATCCTAGCATCATTAGTTGAAAAGACTATCCTCTTCCCATTGAATTATCTTGCCATCATCATCAAAAATTCATTGACTGGGACTAGAACAGCAGCTCAGCAGTTGGAGTGCTTGACCAGGGTTCAAACCCCAGTACCACATACACAACTGTCAGAAAAACAAAGGTCAGATGAATAAATAAATAATAAATAAAGTTGATTCTCTCTCTCTCTCTCTCTCCCCCTCTCTCTAAAAAAACAAAATTCATTGACTAATGACATTAATATGTACAATTTTTACATTTTTATGTCAGTTAAAACAAATTTAATTGGGGCTGGAGTGGAGGCTCAGCAGTTTCGGCGCTTGCCTGGCAAGCACGAGGACCCGGGTTCAAACCCCAGCACCACGTACACAACTGAGTGTTGGAGCAACTAAGGCCATACGAAAAACTAAATAAAGTTGTTTCTCTCTTTCTCTGTCTCTCTCACTGTCCCTCTCTCTAAAAAAAAAAAAAAAGTTAAGAATTTGTGCCAAGAGCTGGAGCGGTGGCTCAGAGGTTTCGGCGCTTGCCTGGCAAGCACGAGGACCCGGGTTCAAACCCCAACACCACGTACACAACTGAGTTTTGGAGCAACTAAGGCCATGTGAAAAACTAAATAAAGTTGTTTCTCTCTTTCTCTGTCTCTCTCACTGTCCCTCTCTCTTCTAAATAAATAAATTTAATTTTAAAAATTAATTGACCCTAAATATGTGGATTAATTTCTGCTTTTGATTCTATTCCATTGAATTTTATATACATAATTATACCAATGTTACACTGTCATAATTATTCTTACCTTATTGTCAAGTTTTTTTGGTTTTTGTGGTACTGGGAATCATTCCTAGGGACTCGAACATGTCAAAGAAGTGCTTTACCACAAAACTACATCCTCAGCCCTATAGTTAAGTTTTGAAATCAGGAAGTATGAATCAGTCAGGCATGATGGTGCATGCCTATAATCCCAGCAACTTGGCAGGCTGAGGTTGGAAGATTCCAAGTTCAAAGCCAGCTTCAGCAACTTAGTGAGGTCCTGTCTCAAAATAAAAATATAAAAGGGCAGAGGATGTGGTTCAGTGGTTAAGCACCCCTGGCTTCAATCCCAGGAACTAAAAAAAAAAAAAAAAAAGAGGTAGCTCAGCAATAGAGTGCTTGTCTGGACTCTATTCTATGTGGGAATACCTGGGTTTGATCCCCAGCACCACATACACAACGAAAATTGGAGGAAAAATAAAAACCAGATGAGAATATAAAAATTAATTCTCTCTCTTTCTCTCTTTAAAAAAAAGTATGAATCACTTTATTTTTTTCTTCAGATCATTTTGACTACACTAGATTTCTTTCATTCTCATGTGAAATTTAAGATTTAAATTTTAGTAATATATTTATTATCATTTATTTTAGGACTATTTCTATGCCAGTATTGTCAACAAATCTCTTTCATGCTACTTTTGACTTTAAGCTGTTAAGCAGGCTGTTAAGAGTTACAGAATTTTAGGGGTCTCTAAATACTTGTTTTCTCTGTCTAAGTTGGCCTAAAAGATGCCAAACATCACGACACTTTATTACTATCTATACTGAACCATAGTATCAAACATAAATGTAACTTAGCTCTGTGTCCATATCCTAGTCAATTCATATTTGATTTGCCCTTACTGTGGCAAGCATTCCCCTTTCTTTTTTCTTTTTCTTTTTTTTTAAGACAGAGGGACAATGAGAGAGAGGGGAATCAATTTTATTTAGTTTTTCCTGTGGCTTTCATTGCTCCAACACTTCGTTGTGTAGGTGGTACTGGGGTTTGAACTCAGGTCCTTGTGCATGCCAGGCAAGCGCTGTAACTGCTGAGCCACTGCTTCAACCCCTCATTTCCCTTTTTTTATAAGCTATTCTACCATGTATGTTTACTTGCTCCATTAGTGTCAAGTATTCCCCCATTACCATTGATGATGTATCTTTCTTTCTTTCTTCCTTTTTTTTTTTAAGAGAGAGAGGGAAAACTTGAGAGAGAATCAACTTAATTTAAAATAGTTTTTCTTGTGACCTTTGTTTCTCTGACACTTAGTTGTACATGTGGTGCTGGGATTCAAACCTGGGTCCTGATGCATGCCAGGCAAGTGCTCCAACTGCTGAGCCACCACTGCAGCCCCAGTGATATATCTTTCTAAGCAACAACTTTAAAATAAAAGCTAAATCAACCTTATATTTCTATGTATATTGTCTTCTAAGCCATAAACTTTTTCAGCAGCCAGAAACTTAACATGAATGAATATCTCTAATAAACTTTAGAAACAGAGCCAGCAGTTACATAGCAGTCAGTTTAAAACTGTCACATGACCAAACAAACAGGGCAAAGCTGCACCAACCCAGTGGTATGAGGACCAGTGCCTACAGTTGTGTTTTTTTTTTTCAGGGCTGAGGACTGAACTCAGGGCCTTGCACGTGCTAGGCAAGCGCTCTGCCCCTGAGCTAAATCCCCAACCCCAGTGCCTACAGTTTTAATGTTCTGTCCTTAGTTCCATCTTCCCTGTGTCTTCTGGACCACCTCTAGCACTTTTTTTTAAAACTAGGGATGCTTAATCAGCGAGCCACATCCCCAGCTCCCCAATCCCTTTTTAAATTTTTTTTTTTAATTTTGAGACAGGGTCATCCTAAGTTGCTTAGGGCCTCACTAAGTTGCTGAGGCTGGCTTTGAACTTGTGATCTTCCTTCCTCAGCCTCCTGAGTTGCTGGGATTACAGACCTGTGCAATCACACCTGTCTACCATAGCACTTTTTTGCAAATCAGGATTGTATGTGCAAGTGACAGAAATCCACATCAAACTTGCTTAGGACAAACTAAATAGGGTCTGCAGTGGTGGCTCAGGTTGGAGCACTTGCCTGGCATGTGTGAGGACCTGGGTTCGAAACCCAGCACCACATACACAACTAAGTGTCGGCAACAAAAACCAGATGAAAAACTAAATAAAATTGATTCCCAAGAAAAAAGAAAAACTAAATAAAACTGTCAATAGGTGACAGGTGAAGGCGGCAAACCTGAAGAAGTTCAGGCTTAGTGGGATCAGAAACTCAAATGATGTCAGTAGAGCTAAGTCTCTCTCACCAACACACATCTCCACTGTACTCTGTGTTGGCTATATGCTTAGTCAGGCTCTCTTCACGTGTGGCCCAGGTAATCCCAGGCATATATTATCCAAGGGCTCTTTCAGAGCCTCTTTTTCCCTTGTAGCTAATATTAATAAAAGCAGCTAATATTCACTGAGATTTCTTTTCTTTTCTTTTTTTCTTTTTCTTTTCTTTTTTTTTTTTTTTTTGGCTGTTTTCCCTACCTTCTTCTCATGCCATTTCCCCCTCAGTGAGCTGATTTCCACTCATTCTTATAAACTAGCTCACATACATCTTCATTAGAAAACCCGCCCATCCTAATGGAATCCCTTCCAGTGCAATGCCACCATACTCTATTCCTCAGACTTCGTAACAATTTGGAACTGTTAGCCAAGCGTGGTGGCGCCACATCTGCAATCCCAGTGACTCAGTGAGGCAGAAGGATCACAAGTTTGAGGCCAGCCTCAGTAACTTAGCAAGACCCTGTCTCAGAATAAAAAATAAAAAAAAAAAAAGACTGGGGATATAGCTCAGTGGTAGAATACCCCAGGGTTCAATCTCCAGTATCAGGGGAGAAAATTACTGTTATAATTAAATAATTAATTGTGAAAATATCTGTGAAATGTCTAGCTCCCAGTGCACATGGAAGCTACCTGAGGGCAAGGACCCTGCCCATCTTTCATATAACTGGAACTTCTAAAGCATTGTAATAATGAACACAGTGGACACTCAAATACTGTGTAATGAAAAAAGGAATGGATTGAAGGAAGCAAGAGTGAAAGTGGAAACACTTTTTTGGCTGTGTTTATTAAAAAAAAATCCCTAGATGAGAACTGATAAATTCTGAGCTAAGGCAGACCTGATATGGGTTATCAAATCCATGGGAAGAAGAAGCCATTGAGCTGATGAGATGTGAGGGTGGAGGAAGGAGAAGAGGAGGATTTTTTTTTTTTAGAGTAACAGAGAGAGGAAGAGAGAATCAATTTTATATAGTTTTCCATGTGGCTTTTGTTGCTTCGACGCTCAATTGTGTATGTTGTGCTGGGGTTTGAACTCGCATGAATGAATCCCCATAAGAGGATTCTAGCGAAATCTAATAGGGAAAAAAAATTTTTTTTTTTCAGGGCTGGAGCAGTGGCTCAGCGGTTATGGCGCTGGCCTGGCATGCACGAGTTACACGAGTTCAAACCCCAGCACCATGTACACAACGAAGTCTCAGAGCAATGAAGGACAGATGAAAACAAATAAAAATTGTTTCTCTCTCTCTCTCTTAAAAATAAAAAATATTTTTTTACCATTTTTAAGGGTCATTTGCATTCTATAATTATTAAGTCAAACTGGTAAATTGATTTAAAGTATCCCTCCCCCCCACCATAAATATTCGCCTATTTCTATTCTTATTATCTTTGTGTGTGTGTGTGTGTGTGTGTGTATGTGGTACTGAGGATTGAGTTCAGAGTGCTCTACCACTAAGCTACATACCCAGCTCTTTCTTTTATACATTTTATTTTGAAACAGAGTCTCTCTAAATTGTCCAGGCTGGCCTAGAACCTGTGATCCTCCTGCTTTAACCTCCTGAGTTGCTAGGATTGCAGGCATGGCCCACCGTGCCTGCCTATCCTCATTATCTTTCTGTCTGTTGTCCTTGAAAAGTTGTTCTAAGGAATAATTTAAGGTCCAGGATGAAGAAACCTTCCCCTCCAGAGGATGCAGAACTAAAGACATTACTGACCCTGGAACATATTACAATAAATATACAGTTTGATCTCCCAGGTGATGAGATCTGGCTGCCACCCCCCAGGGCCAGTCAACTCTAGTTTAAGTTAACTGATAGGATAGCCCTCTGTCGGCACAGGAGGTCTAATCAGTCTCCTCACATTGGGTAGGCCCTGGGCTTTGATTTCTCATCCTGTTGCATCATTAAAGCTTTTAGAGGGCTGGAGCGGTGGCTCGGTAGTTACGGCACTTGCCTGGCATGAGTGAGGATGCAGGCTCAAATACCAGCACCACGTACACAACAAAGTGTCGGAGCAACAAAGGCCTCATGAAAAATTAAATAAAATTGATTCTTTCTCTCTTCACAGTCCTTCTCAAAAATAAATAAATAAAATGAAAAGCTTTTAGAGCTGAGTATAGGGTACACACCTGTGATCTCAATGACTCAAGAGGCTGAAATAGGAGGACCACAAGTTCAAGGACAGCTTCAACAATCTAGCGAGACACTGTCTCAAAACAAAAAATAAAAAGAGCTGGGATTGTAACTGAGTGGTAAAACACCCCTGGGTTCAATCTTCAGTACCAAAACTAAAAATAAACACCAGCAATAAAAAAAAAATTTTTTTGGTGTCAAATTTGCCCCATCAGCAAGGCCTTCAGGTCCAAAACAGTTCCCTCACTCACATTGAGGAGTTTTTATTTGAAGAATTTTTCTAAGCGCTTTGCAGGTTTACCTCAACACAGCAACTTTTTAATCCATCCATTGGCCTAAAATAAAGCACAGGGGATCTCTATGGCCAAAGAAGGTTTGAACTCTTAATGGATATTTGGACAATAGGCTGCACTCCAGCAGCCTTGTGTTTGCTATGTGTCTCAGTCTTTGATTTACTTTGGAAGTTAACCCTGGAGTTTATTGGAAAACAATTTGAGGGAGAAAAGGTCAAGCCTGTTGTGTAAACAAATGACATAGCATCAGACAAGAATCCATGAGCCTATGTGCATGTGAGAGAGAAAGAAAATGGATAGGGGGGCTGGAGCGGTGGCTCAGCGGTTTCGGCGCTTGCCTGGCGAGCCTGAGGACCCGGGTTCAAACCCCAGCACCACGTACACAACTTGAGTGTTGGAGCAACTAAGGCCATGTGAAAAAAAAAAAACTAAATAAAGTTGTTTAAAAAAAAAAAAGAAAATGGATGGGGAGGGTGCTGACTCAGGTTTCTGGTTACTATTGCCACTCAACAAGCTATCCCAAATCTATGTCTTAATAACAACCAGGCAAAGCAGGTGGCAAGTAGAGCACTTGCCTAGCATGTGTGAGGGTTCTGGGTTTGATTCCCAGCACTGCAAAATAAATAGTAAGTAAGTAAATTCATTTTGTTCACAAATCTGTAATTAGGGGAGGGATTCAGTAGAGATGGTTCATTTGTGCCCCAGAATATTTGGAGACTAAGCTGATAGGACTTAAAGGCTGGCTTGGCAGCTGAGACCAGAATTATCTGAAGATTCCTTCTCTCAATGGCTGGTGGTTGACTCTGGCTGTCAGATGGGACCTCAGTTGGGGTTGTCATGGAGCTTTTCTTTGTGGCTCCTTGGACATCCTCACATTATGATGACTAGATTCTAAAAGTGAGCATCCCGAAAGGCTGAGGTGCAAGCCACATGGCATTTTTATCATATAGACTTGCAACTCTATACATAGAGTCACAGTGAAGTCACAAAGGCCCTTCCAAATTCAAGAGTGGGCAGAGATAGGGCCCACCACTCAGTAGGAGGAGCTTTTAAAAATTCAGAAACATTTAAAAAAATACTAACAATTGGTAACTATGCATAGAGCATCAAAGCTCCTTTTATGACCTCTATTAATGGTTAGTATAAAAGAATGATCTCTGTGGTAGCCACATTAAGTTTGGATTCCTAAGTATACTGACCAAGCTAGGTATAACATGATATTGAACTTTCTCTGCTGAGTTTAAAAATTGTTTCAAATGGGCCTTCACAAAAACTCAGTTGAGGTACGTAGATTAATGGGTAGGGTAAGAGTGGTTTGAAGTTAGATCACCCAGATTAAAAGTTTGGTTCTGCAACTTTCTCAATTGTGTGACCTTGAATGTCAACTAAAGGTCCATGTGTTAAACACTTGGTCCCACAGTGGTGCTATTGGGAGGTGCTTTTAGGACCTTTAGGAAGTAGGGCCTTGTGAGATGTTCCTGAGTCACTGGGGGACATGACCTTGAAGGAGTTTCTCTTTTCATTCCTGGCCATGAGGTTAGCACTTTTATTCTGCCATCTGCTCCCACCATGATGTACTGCCTCACCATAGGCCCAAAAACAGTAAGGACAATTGATCATGAACTGGCACCTCCAAAACTCTGAGCCAAAATAAACATTTTATTTTTATAAGTTAATTATCTCTGGTATTTTGATATAGTGATAGAAAGCTAACTAATACACCTGTCATTGCTTTAAGTTCCTGACACAAAGAATGATATTACCTTTCTCATAAATATAAACCTTAAGTTAGTTAATACATAAAAGAAAAAAACATTTAGATGAGTGCATAGCATATAGAAACAACTTAATAGATGTGTTAGTCAGCTTTTCATTGCTATGACCAAACTACCTGACAAAAAGAAGAGGAGGAAGAGGAGGAGGAGGAGGAGAAGGAGAAGGAGGAGGAGGAGGAGGAGGAGGAGGAGAAGGAGAAGGAGAAGGAGAAGGAGAAGAAGAAGAAGAAGAAGAAGAAGAAAGAAGAAGAAGAAGAAAGACTTATTTTGCCTATCCATAGTTTGACAGTTCTTTTCCTTTACTTTGGGCCTGAGGTGAGGCAAAACATCACAGTGGAAGGGTATGACAAAGAAAAGCTCAGTTCATTGGCAGCCAGAAAAGACAGAGAGAGAGAGAGACAGGGGTAGGGAGAGGAAGGAAGGGGTCAGGGACATGCTCCCAGCAACTACTCCCTCCAATCAGACCCCAACTCCTACATTTTCCACCACATCCCAATAATCCTCTCAAGTTACTAATCCATCGAATGGATTAATCCATAGATGTGGTTAGAGCCCTCATTATCTAATTATTTCCTAAGATTCCCCACCTCTGAACATTGCTGTATAGAGGACCAAGCTTTCAACATGAGACTTTGAGGGACATTCCAGATCCATAACATAACAACAGATGTTATTCATTATTACCAATATTTTTTAGTTTGGCATATATGAAGGAGCACCATACATTTATTTTCTTTGAAAATGTTTGCAGAATTTGGAGTCAGGGTATATGACACTTGCTAGAGTGTTCATATTTTATTACATTATTAATGAGTTTCCATAGCTGCAAGAATCTAAGAACCATTGTCTTACAAATAAATATCTTAAAATTATTTACAAATTCACATAAATTAAAAATTTTGTCTATACTAAGTAAAATTATAAATATATTATTATCTTTATTATTTATTTATAATTTTGGTGGTGCTGGGGATCAAATCCAGGGCCTTAGGCAAACACAGTACCATACCTCTAACCCTTCAATCTCTTTTTTTTTTTTAAGAGAGAGGGGGCTGGTACAGTGTCTCAGTGACTACAGTGCTTGCCTGTCATGCTGTCCCTCTTTCTTTATTTTATTTTTTTTTTTAAAGAGAGAGGAACAGTGAGAGAGATAGAATCAATTTTATTTAGTTTTTCATGTGGCTTTTGTTGCTCCCACACTTCATTGTGTGTACATGGTACTGGGATTTGAACCCACATCCTCATGCAGTGAGACAAGTGCTGCAACCACAGAGCCACTGCTCTAGCCCCCCAATATTACTTTTCTAATTAGAATTTTTAAATAGTTTAGGGAACTATTTAAAGATAGAGAAAAGAAATCTGAAAGAAATATCGAGACATTTTGTTTTAAAAGGCTACTTCAAAGAAAGCAAATCATTATCATCACCCTTCTCCACATTAGCACCAGGTGCCAGAATGTGGTGAAGTTCAGTTGCAAAGTGTGAGGGAAAATGACTGACCCAAGAATCCTGTAACTAGCAAGGCTGATTTTCATAGGCAGTGCAACCAAGAGTTCTCATACAGTCTTCATTTATTCAAGAGCCCACAAGTATACTACGTACACTTTGTAGAAAGACATAACTGAGTAGTACTCTAGATGACCTAAAAATGATCAAGGACCCTTGAATAACAAAAACTATAATAAATGTAGGATTTTTTTAAGAGAGACAGGGACAGTGAGAGAGAGAGAGAGAGAAAGACAATTTTATTTAGTTTTTCATGTGGCTTTCATTGCTTTGACACTTCATTGTGGATGTGGTGCTGGGTTCAGACCTGCATCCCTGTGCATGCCAGGCAAGTGCTGTAACTGCTGAGCCACTGCTCTAGCCCAAGTAATGTAGAATTTAACCTAAATGAGTTACAATTTTAAAAAAAAAACTTCAACTAAGTAGCTGGAAGTGGTAGCCTACACCTGTAATTCCAGCTATTTGGGAGGCAGGAGGATCACAAATTAAAGGACAGCCTTGGCAACTTAAGGAGACCTTGTTTCAAAATAAAAAATAAAATGGGCTGAGGACCTGGCACAGTGGTGCCTGTCTGTTATCTCAGAAGTTCAGGAGGCTAAAGCAGGAGGATCGCAAGTTCAAAGCCATTTAGTGAGGCCCTAAAACAACTTAGTGAGACCCTGTCTCAAAATAAAATATATTTAAAAAAATGGGCAATGTGGGAATAATTATGGTTTAGAAACAAATGCATAGACATATTGTTACTTTATATGCATTTTTGATTGTACAATAACTTAACTCCTTAATAAAAACAATTTTTTTAGGGGCTGGCGCGGTGGCTCAGCAGTTACGGTGCTTGCCCGGCATGCACAAGTACACAGGTTCAAACCCCAGCTCCCAAGTACACAACTAAGTATCGAAAGCAATGAAAGTCATGTGAAAAACTCAATAAAAATTGATTCTTTCTCTCTTTCTCTCTCTCTCTCTCTGTCCTCTCTTTAAAAAAATTTTTTTAAAAATTAAAAAGGGATCAGGATGTGGCTCAGGAGTAGAGCACCCCTTCCTGGGTTTAATCTCTAGAACCACAAAAAAAGAAAAAGAACGAATTTAAGAGAGGAAGAAAGAAAGATTGAATCACTGAAGTTTCTCTACTTATTTATTCAAAAATTTCCGGCACAGTGGCAGGGCACAGTGGTAAACACCTGTTGTCTCAGCTGCTAGGGAGGCTGAGGTAGGAGAATCTCCTGAGCAAAGGAGTTTGAGATCAGCCCAGGCAAAGTAGTGAGACCCTGCCTCAAAAAAGAATTTTTTAAAAAAATTCCTTGAGAAAAGGCAACAAGGCGTCTTCAGCTCCCAGTTAGGCCTGTTTAAGTGTAGCTCTTTCTTGGCAAATAACACCGACTCACTTAGAAATGTTCTTCATAAAGCCGAGAAGGGAAGAACTTAGCCCTGAGGTGTTTGGGCTGCACTCGACAGCTGTGTGATCAACTGCCTATAGTGACTCAAGCCAAGTAATAATCAAAGGGCGAGTCGCAATGCCTGTGCAGGACTCAACTTGGTAGGAAATCAAGGGAATTCAAAAACAATCATCCGGCATTACATGGTTTGGGCCCTTGTTTTTCAGAACACTGTAATTTTTCAGAATCTTTGCCTTGAACTTTCTGTTATTAGATATATCCCTTCCTGTGGATTCTTTTGAAACTCTCTCATCATGGCCTCCTGAGGGTCAGATTTGTTCCAGAAGCTCAATGAACAGAAAACTAGACATCATCCTAGATTCTAGTCCAACTCTGCTACTTAGGAGGGTGATCCTTGGGCCAGTGATCAAAACGGTTTTTCTGAGTGTTCACATCCTCACTGCTTCAATCAGAGTCAAAATTAGTGGTTGCAGGAATGCATCAAACATTCTAAGATGCTATATAAGGGTAAAATACTATTATTACTCTTTTTCTCCAGAATCACCATTATTAAATCAGCCTTGATAGTTTAGCACCCTTTATTTACCCTTTAGATTAATATCAATCTCAGTTTCACTGTCAGCATGTATTGAATGAGTACTAGAAATTTTCCGAGCTTTAAGCCATAGCTACCCTGAGATAAAGAGTATTATCTCTGGCAGTTCCACTTCTACCGTTCTCTTTTCCCAGGATCCCTGATTTCTTGTGCTAGGCCACAACCTTCAACTAATCTGTAAAATGAACCAATAGACTAATTTATATTAAGACATTAGTAATGTGTTATCTTAAGTTGGGTATTTCTATTTCAAAAGAAGTATCTTTAAATAAAGTTCATGATTTTCCTTCACCTAGAATAATCTCTTTGTATACCTGGCAAAACTCTATCCATCCTTCAAATCCCAGTTACCTTGCCACCTTCCCTGTGAAACCTTTCTAGACTTTCCTAAGAGAGCTGTCATTCCTTCCTTCAGATGCCTACCACCCCTTGTGTGTACCTCTGTTGTACGTGTCGCTTTAACAGTTAACATACAGGTTACGATGGGAAACATCACATATGGGACAACTGCCCCAGTATTCCAAGGAGAAAAGCAGGCAGAGGGATTATAAGACAAGAACCCGAGGGGACTGGGTGCAGGCAGATCCGTTATACACCAAACAAGGACAGGAGTTTAATGTTTACTCCAGAGAAACAAGGCAGGTTAAAGAGATACTTCAGATAAGAAGATTTATCTGGTGCTCTTCAGTACTGCATTGCTGAGTACATGATGCCTCCCCTGCCTGGGATCCTCTAGCTGCTGCTGCTTCTTCTTCTTCTTCTTCTTCTTCTTCTTCTTCTTCTTCTTCTTCTTCTTCTTCTTCTTCTTCTTCTAGAGAGAGAGAGAGAGAGAGAGAGAG
>PVKS010012156.1:0-54599 GCA_004027875.1 Aplodontia rufa | reverse complement strand
AGGGGGAGGGGAGGGCTTGGAGGAGGAGGAAGGAGGGGTGGGGAGGGGAGGGGGGAGGAGGAGGAGCAGCCTGGTTAAACATGGGTCTCTCCCTTCCCCCTCTTTCTCCCCTCCCTCCCCCCCTCTCCCTCTCCCACTCTCTTCTCCCACCTAGCAATGTTTTCTGTTCTCTCCATCTTTAGCTAGAGGCTTATTAATTCCATTGCTCTGAAAGAACAGCATTTTGTTTCATTGTCTTTGTTTCCTATTAGCTGCCAATTTTCTATTCATGGTTCTCCACTCTTATTATCTCTATTTATGATTTTCATGTGCTTTTCCTAACTTCTTAAGGTGAAAGTTTAGATTGATTTTTTCCTTGCATTTTAAACACAAAGTATAAATTTCCCTCTAAGTGTGTTAAGCTGGATCCCATAAACGTTGCTATACTATGCGCTCACTTTCATTCAGTTAAAAATTTTCTGTTTTCGCTTGTGACTTCTCTCCGTGGGTTATTTAACTCTATGTGGTTTATTTTTAAGTAGGGATTTTGAAGATATCTTTTAGCTATTGACTCCTAAGTTGATTCCATTGAACTCTGAAAACATCCTCTGTATAATTTCAGTTCTTTCAAATATATTAGTCTTCCTCATGGTCTAGCACAGGACCATGTGTGTTCCACTACTGTTAGGTGTGGTGTCTTATAAACTTACATCATGTGGAATTTGTTGAGAAGGTTGTTCAGATCTGACTATTCTCTCTGCTTGTTCTATATATTAATGAGAGAACTGAAATCTCCAACAACAGACCCAGATTTGTCTTTCTATTCTATCTCTTTTTACTTCATGCATTCAATGCTGTGTAATTAATTACATTCACAATCAGGATCACTGTAGCTGTTCCGCCCTTTTATCAAAACAAAATTTCCCTCTTCATTTTCTGATATTCATTGTCCTAAATTCTATTTTTTTTTTCTTTTTTCTTTTTAAAGAGAGAGGGACAGTGAGAGAGAGAAAGAGACAAAGAGAATCCATTTTATTTGGGTTTTCATGTGGCTTTCATTGCTCTGACACTTAGTCCTGTGTACATGGTGCTGGGGTTTGAACCCGAGTACTTGCGCATGCCAGGCAAGTGCTGTAACTGCTGAGCCACCGCTCCAGCCCTCTGTTTTTTTCCTTGATACTAATATTACCATTCGAACTTTCTGATGAATAGAGCTTTTACACAGTGTATCTCTTTCCATACTTTTCAAAACATATTTTTAGCATACATTTTTTCTGAATACATTTTTAATCTATTCATGTCTTTATACTTAAAATGTTTCTTAAATACTGCACATCATAGGTATTCTGGCTTCTTTTAAAGAATATAGTCAATCTTTTCCTTTTAAATGGAGTTCTTATAGCAC
Organism: Aplodontia rufa; assembly: GCA_004027875.1. Lineage (NCBI taxonomy): Eukaryota > Metazoa > Chordata > Mammalia > Rodentia > Aplodontiidae > Aplodontia > Aplodontia rufa. Next base: position 53,215 of record PVKS010012156.1, on the reverse strand, counting down.
CTACATTTAATATGTTTAAAGTCTTGGCATTGTAAAAAAGCAGTTGTTTCAAACTGAAGAATTTGTTGTGTCTGTTCTCGTCTTCTTTTTCCTAGATTATTTTTATTTTAGCTCCACAATTGTCTTAATAGCTATACTATTTCCTTTCTTTTAGTGGTTGTTTTAGGGTTTACAATATGCATATTTAAATCATCATGGTTTACCTTCAAATAATATTACTTAACACTAATTGTAAAGCCTGAAAACAGATCACTTCTATTTCCCCACTTCTGTCTTCCGTCCTATGTACTAAACATTTTACCTACATATAAATGAATCTCAAAATATAATTATCCTTTAAAAAGCAAATTAACTTTGAAAGAAAAATTTCAACAACTTTGGAAGTGTTTTATTTTTACCCACATATTTTTCAGGACTAAAACTCTGCATTACTTTGAGTAGATCTGACTTTCCACCTGATATAATTTTCCCTTTGTCCTTTGTCTTTTTGTTTTGTTTAATTTTGATGCCAATTGATTTATTCTGCAAATGTTTGTTAGAGTTTAGTTTGTGCCTGGTACTATGCTGGCATTGGAGGTTTAAAAGACATAATCCTTTACCTTTTAAAAATATCCTTCCTTTGCCAAGCAAGTGGCACACACCCGTAATTATAGCTACTTGGGAGGCTGAAGCAGAAAGATTTGTACTTTGAGCCCAGCCAGAGCAACTGAGCGAGACCCTGTCTCAAAACTAAAGAAAAAAAGAAAGATAAAAACAAAAACAAAGAGCTGTGGATGTTGCTCAGTGGTAGAGCCCCTTCGGTTCAATTCCCAACACCACACAAGAAATAGATGACAGATGATTAGATAGATAGATGGACAGATGATAGAGCTAGATAATAGATGATAGAAACAGGTAGAGATGATTGATAGACATAGGTGGAATCCTTCCTTGAAGTAATTTTTTAAAGCTTATTTTTCCACATTTTTAACTGGTACATTATGTATTACATATTGATGGCATTTGTTGTTACATATTTGTACATTTATAATGCTAAGTTGGTCCCCCGATTTTTTAGTAATAAAATAAAATCAAATAATCAGACAGCCCCTGGAATATCTGATCTGACCAGAGGGAAGAGCAATGTTTTAAAACTTATTTTAGGATCCACATGGCCCAGTAGTATTGAATGGCTGCCACAAAGCAAGATGCATCTCAGATTTCAGTAGAAGAACAGTAAATCTCAGAATATGAACAAGAGCATCATGCTCCAATTTTATCAGACCACATATAATGTGTTGTTCAGTTCTAGGTTCCACATTTCAAGGTTCCTGAGCACATGAGCCTGTTCAAAGATGACCAAGCTGGAAAGAAGAAGCTAGAAATGACATCATGGGGACAGCAGAGGAAATGAAGATGTTCAAACTCCAAAGAAAGAGAAGAAACTGACGTTAAATGTCTTCAAAATACTTGAAGGGCTCTTAGGTAGAAGAGCCACTATACCTGCCGTGAGTTGCTGCAGAGTTCAGAACAGAAATAATGCAGAGACTTTGCAAGTGGGCAGATTTGGACTCATTGTAACTGTGGACTGTGCAAAAATGGAAGGAGACATTTCTGAGGCGTTAAGTTTCCGTCCCAGGATTTGCTCAAGCAGTTGTGAGAAGCAGAAATGCACTAGGGAAGTTGTAGAGGAGAGCCCTGCATTGCGTGTAAGGACGACTTCACTAACATCTAAGCTTCTTCTCGAATTTGATTTCGTTCCCCCTACTGTTTTTTCTACCCCTTTCTGCCCTTCTTCCACGTTTTAGTGCTTTTTTCTCGATCATACACACCCTGTTTTCATTTTGAGGAAGCCCATCCGTGCCATCCTCCCTGGAGTATGTCCTTCCTTACAAGCCCGCATGGTCTGGGAACATCTTGATTACAAAGCCTTCCTCTCATCCCCGATTCCTCTGTTTCTACTCAAGTGGAAGCACCCCTTCGTGTCTTCGGCTAAGCCAGGGCTCCCCACGGAACAGAAGCTTAGGCAAAGCTGATGTGCTAAGGCTGGGCTGGGAGTCTCAATCCCAGAGCTTCAGGAGCGAGAGAAAGGAAGAAAGTAGAGAAGGGAAAGCAGACGCAGTCCAGCACAGGGTGGTGTCGTGTGAACCGGCCACAGCTTCAAGCAAAGCCCAGCCAGCCATGCCTCTCCCTCATCCACAGGGACCTTCACCTCCCGCCACTTCTGGACTCCACCCTCACACGCCCTGTGCAGTTGGGAGCTTTCCGGATGCTCCTCTGCGTCCTCCTGCCCACCTCCATGTCCCCCATTCTTTACCGCATGAGCAGGTGACACTCAAGACATCAGCATGAGGGCTGGAGGGGGGACTCAGCAGTATCACACTTGCCTGGCATGTGTGAGGACCTGGGTTCTAACCCCAGCACTGCATACACAACAAGTGTCAGAGCAATGAAAGCCATGTGAAAAACTAAATAAAAGTGGTTCTCTATTTCTTTCTCTTACTTTTCCTCTCTCTCTTAAAAAAAAAAAAAGATATCCACATGGTCCCATATTTTGAGACCTATTCTATTTCTGTCCCTTATAAACTGTAACCTCAAGCAAGTCCTTAGGCTCTGTTCCTCAGTTCCTTTATGTTTCCAAAAGAATGTCAATCCCATTTCCTTTTTAAGAATGTTGAAGGGACGTGTGAGAAACCATTTGGGAAAATGCCTTACAATTCTACTTTCTATCTATTGTGACTTTAAATTACCTGAATGGATAAAAAGTAATGGCTGGCTGTGGCAAAGATGACATAAAATTGAAGGTTCTAGGCAGCCCTATGAATTTCCTATTGCTATTGCAACAAACTATCACAAACTTGGTGACTTAAGACAATGCAAACTAATTTTTTCTTTTTTTATTGGTGCATTATAGTTTTACATAATGATGGGATTTGTGGTTGTATATTCATACATGCGTACAATATAACAATGTAATTTGGCCAATATTACTTCCAGAACTTCCCCACTCCCTCCCTGCCTCAACTCCCACCCCACCCTTTTCCTCTACTAACGTTCTTTTCATGAGATCCCTGCCCCCCCAACTCGGCCACCTTTTTTTCCCTCCTCTCTCTCCTGCAGCTTCCACATGTGAGAGAAAGCATACAACTCTTGACCTTCTGAGTCTGGTTTATTTCACTTAATGCAATGGTCGCTTATTCTATTCATTTTCCTGAAAATAACATAATTTCATTTTTCTTTATGGCTGAGTAATACTCCATTGTGTATATATATATGTCATATTTTCCTTATCCATTCGTCTATTGATGAACACCTAGGCTATTTCCATAGTTTCACTATTTTTCATAGTTTGGCTTATGTCCTACTATAAACATAAGTATACATGTATCACTGTAGTTAGATGACTTCAATTCTTTAGGATAAATACTAAGGAGTAGCATAGCTGGGTCATATGGTGGTTCTATGCCTGGTCTTTTGAGGAGCCTCTATATCGATTTCCATAGTGGTTGTACTAATTTACAGTCCCACCAACAATGTAAAAGTGTTCATTTTCCTCCACATCCTCTCCAGCATTTATTGTTTATATTCTTCTTCTTCTTCTTCTAGAAAAAGAGAGTGTTAATTCTTATTTTTTCATCTGGTTTTTTTTCCTCCTCTAGGTTGTGTACTTGGTGCTGGGATCGAACCCAGGTCCTTGTGCCTGCCATGTGAGCTCTCTACCACTGAGCCCCCTCTCCAGCCCCTGTTGTTTGTATTCTTGATGGTTGCCATGCCGACTGGTGTGAGATGAAATCTCAGCATATAGTTTTGATTTGCATTTCCCTAGTTGCTAATGACGTTGAACATTTTTTTCATATATTTGGTGGTCGTTTGTATTCTTTTTGAGAAGTGACTGTTTAATACATGTGCCCATTTATTAACTGGGTTATTTGATTTCTTTTGGTGTTGTGTTTTTTGAGTGCTTTATGTATTCTAGTTATTCATCCTCTGTCAGAACAGTAGCCAGCAAAGATTTTCTCCCATTCTGTAGTTCTCTCTTTACATCCCAAGTTGTTTCCTTTGCTGTGCAGAAGCTTTTTAATTTGATGGCATCCCATATATTAACTCCTGGAATTCCTAGCCTTAGGGTGTGCTCCCAGTGACCACTTCCTGTCACCATGCCACCACTTAGAGTTCCCAAGGGCTCTCAGCTGTCAATCAATTCAGCTATCAATGGATTAATCCACAGAGGAGGTCAGAACCTCAAGATCCAAAATCACTTCCTGAAAGCCCCTCCTCTGGATAGTGCCGCATTGGGGAACCAAGCCTTCAGTGCCCTGATCCTTTGGGGGACGTTCCAGATCCAAGCCACAATGCACTCTTATTGCATATCAGAATTTACTAGGATTTTGTAGAAAGAACTCAGATAAGGTGCATACCTACCCTGAATCCCGGCTCCCCCATCAGCCAGCAAGGTAAACCCAGGTAAGTTATACAGACCACACCCTTCACTTACAAAACAAGATGTTGAGAGCTATTTTACCATTTGTTGGGGGCGATGTGACTTGGCACTCACAGAAGGTGTAGCTCTGCCATGTGCGTAGTAAATGCATGTTCTAGGGAATCCCAAGTTCTAGGGATCCAGCTTCACTAAACCTGCCTCCCAATGAAGCAAGACTTTTTTCCCTTGATTTTTGCTACTTTCTTTCAACTCTGTTTCATTCACGTACTTTTCCCTTAGTATAGTCCGCAAACATTTCTTATCCTTTATGTGTAACTTCCCTCTTTTTAACTTGCCTGCTGGTCAGTGATCCATTCCTATAGTGATGTACCTATGATAACTTACCAGAGGAAAGGTTTATTTTGGCTCACGGTTCTGAAGGTTCCAGTCCATGGTTGAGTTGGCCTCTCCTTGTGGTAGGAGCATGTTGCAGAACTGTTTATATCATGAGCCAAGTAGCAAAGGGAGGTTGGATGGCCAATGTCCCAAAATCCTCTTTGGAAACACTCCAATGACCTAGGCCCTTTCCATGAGGCCCCACTTTCTGAAGGCTCCACCACCTCCCATGCTGGGGACAAAGCCTTTAACACATGAGCTTTGGAGGGACACCTATCCAAACTACAGCAACTTCCAACCCATTTATTTAGAACACCTTTTACCTCCTTCTCTTCCAGATTTTTCTCCTCTTCCTTTCTCAAGGAAAACATCAATGGCCTTTCGAATTCTTAGAAGAAAGGATAAAACTTTAGACTTCTCCTGCCCACTCTTCCCCTTCTTCTTTAATTATAAAACAGTAATATAAACACTTCCTCAAATGGAAAGCCCTAGTTTTGTATTTTCAAATTTTCTCTAAGGGACAAAAAAAATGAATTGTCCCACTCTACATGGATGGTCCACATCCAGATGCCAGGAGTCAGCTACAGAGAACTTTTCTGCAGGGGAAATGTCTGTGAACTTGGCTCCTTGCTAAAAGCCAGGCTTCTTATCTTCCACGTCTGTACTTTATTCTCACGTTTCTCCAGGTCTGCTTAACTGCAGAACATACATTTTCTCAAAATAAGATCTGAAAGCAATAAGCAGCGGTTCCGGCTCTTTATTTCCCATGTTGGGCGTGTTTTCTTGTTTAGTGGGGCTCATTAGCCTCCAGCCCCTGGGTCTGATGGTGGCTGGTGCCCACTGGCCATGGGAAGCGACAGCCACCGGTCCTCACCAAGGGTCCATGTTTCTGGGAGCAGCACCATCTACCGCCCAAAGGCAAGGGCTAGTTCCCTCTTACTGTTTTTTATTCTTCTTTTTTTTTTTTTTAAAGAGAGAGGGACAATGAGAGAGATAGAAACAACTTTATTTAGTTTTTCACATGGCCTTTGTTGCTCCAACACTTAGTTGTGTACATGGTGCTGGGATTTGAACCCGGGTCCTCGTGCTTGCTGGGCAAGCACTGAAACCGCTGAGCCACCGCTCCATCCCATTACTGTTTTTTTCTCATCAAACCCTCATGCTGGATCAGAAAACTGGCCACCTAGGTGACATGGGAAGCTGTACGGGATGGGTAACTTTATGTGCCTATTGGACTAGGCAACAGGGTGATTGGATGTTGGGTCAAATGTTATTCTGGGTTTCTGCGAGTGTCTTTGGATGAGATTAACACTGCAATCGGTAGACTGGGTGGGCCTTATCCAATTCACTGAAGGCCTGAGGACAACCAAAAAGCTGATCATCCCCTAAGTAAGAGAATTCTTCCTGCCTGAGGGTCGTCAAGCTAGAACATTGGCTTTTTTTTTTTTTTTTTGGACTTGAACTGAAACTTCAGTTCTTCTTGGCTCTGGCGCCTGTGGACTGGAATGGCACCATCAGCCCTCCTGGGGATCCAGCATGCTGACCGCAGACCTTGAGACCTGCCAGGCTTGGTGAACTTGTGAGCCAATCCTTGTACTAGCCCTCCTTCCCTCTACGCACACATCCTATTTGTTTTGTTTCTCTGGAGAACCCTGACTAATACACTACAACCAGGAGCTGCCAAAAACACACAGGAGGGGCTCCTAAATGATGGCTCCCCAGGTCATGACAGCTTCAGAGACCCTACCTCACTGTTGTTGCTTTGCTTTGTGGTGCTGGAGACAGAGCCCAAGGAGCATGCGTTCTACCACGAGCTCCATCCCCAGCCCTCTTTCTCTTGTGTTTGGAGCTTGGCTTTGTTTTTCCTCCCCCTGCTCTCCCACCCCGTCCAGCTTGGATTCCGACAAGTCTGCATATTAAAATGTCTGTGGGGTGCTTGTGTTCTCTGACATCAGTGGTCCAGCCGTATTACTAGCATATGCTGAGGCCCTGGCCAACAAATCCCCTTCCAAAAACTATTGAGTGCTGCCTGTTCCAAGCAATAGGGAAGCCTCTAGGGATTCTGAGTCAAATGAAGTCATCCCTGCTTTCAAGAGGCCCAGAGCTGAGGGCTGGAGCAGTGGCTCAGCAGTAGAGTGCTTGCCTGGCATGCGCAAAGACCCGGGTTCAAACCCCAGCACCACATACACCACTAAGTGTCAGAGAAACAAAGGCCAAATGAAAAAAATAAATAAAATTGATTCTTTCTCTCAAAAAAAAAGGAGGAGGAGGAAGAGAAGAAGCCCATAGTCAAGTGGGCTTCAAACCCTGTAATTTATGAACCTGACAAGCAGGATGGTACATACACAAGATATCAGGAAAGCAAAAATGCAGATATCCAACCCTCAATAAGGAAATCAGGTATGACCTTCCGAAGATGACCTCAGAATGGCGCCCCTAGCCAATGGGAATTAGATATCAGTGTTCCCAGCAGCATTATTCACAAAAGTCAAAATATGGGCTAGAAAGTGGTCATGTTGCTTGCCTGGCATGCGTGAGGACACGGGTTCAAACCTCAGCACCATGTACACAACCAAGTGTCGGAGCAACGAAAGCCACATGAAAAACTAAACAAAAATTGTTTCTCTCTGACTCTCTTCTTTCTCTCATTGTCCCTCAATCTTTAAAAAAAATAGTCAAAATATGGAAAGGACTCACATGTCCATAGGTGCATGAACGCGGAAGCCCAACGTGGCATAGTCACACCACGGACCCTCATTCAGCTTTGAAGGGGTAAGGAAACTGCCACACGCTTCAGGATGGAGGAGCCCGGAAAACATGATGCCAAGCGAAATGAACCAGGACTAATATCCTGATTCCTCTCACATGCAGCACCGGAGTAGTCGAATTCAGAAACGGAAAGCACTATTACGGTCCTCTAAAGGGAAGGGAGAATGGGTAGAGTTTCCGTTTGGGAAGAAGATGAAAACACTCTGGACATTGAAAATCGTGATGTTCGCGTAACATTTTGGATGTAAAAAGCCCACCCCCCCCCAAAGAGTTAAAATGGTAAATTATGTGTTATATGTATTTTGTCACAAATAAAAATTATGTACATATTTTTATTTTTTGCAGTACTGGGAATTGAACCCAGGGCCTCATGGATGGTAGATTAGAGCTCTACCACTGAGCTGCATCCCAGCCCAATAATATATTTTTTCAAAAGTAAGCACTAACCAGGAAAAAGAAGTCTTAAAGAGGGGCAGAGGGTGGTAGGAACACAGCAACTAGAAATGCAAAAACCCAGAAGGGCAAGAAGGGACCTGGCCAGGAAATTACCATATGGCTGGGGCCCGGGATGTGTGACGGTAAAGGGAAGGAATTCTAGAAGTGGAGGCTGAAAAAGTGAACTGATCCAATGACCTGGAATGAACTCCAGTTCTCATCTTGGCCTGCTTCCCTCCAATCTTTCTATTGTAGTAAATTATAAATTTCTTTATTGTTCCTGTGAAAATGCTTATTGTGAAGAATTCAAATAGTCCCCGACGTGAAGAGGTAACTGACTCCTCTTTGTGCAAGTGAATCACCCACAAGAACACCAACTGAATACTTTTATTCATATAGGTAGTTGAAATGGTTAACAAGTGAAATCGCTTCCATAAACTTGGACTCATATAACAGCAGCTGCTTTTAATTTTTTCAGGCATTAAATTTTAGTCGAATTTATAAAAGACACTCTAGTGAAACTAAAGGAATCACTGACAATCACGTAAAAGCTTCTTCACCCTGGAGATTTGTTTCCCAAAAACCCTCTAGGATGAAAAAGAGAATAATTTTAAGAAGGAGGGGGGAAAGGGAAGGGGACCTCAGCATGGTGGACAGGGTTTATTGTTTGCTGTGTAGCTTATCAATTTCAGATAATGCTCTGAAAGATGGAAATGTTAATATATCTTCCATATGATGCCTGAAAACTTTGTGGGCTCTTAGTTACTTTAACAAGTTCCAGATTTCTAACATTTTTATGAGGGTCTATGTGTTCTCATAATTATTTAGGTTTTTATGGCATATGCTTTTATGATTTTTTTCCCATAATTTTTATTGACACATCAGTTGATCATAATGGTTAGATTTGTTGATACATAGTCGCACACATATTTAAGTGGATTCCGTATGTACTGGACAGTTGTTTTTTTTTTTTAAATCAGGGCTTCGCTATTTCTGATGGGTTTTGTCTGTTAGTTTTAAAAATCATGATTCATCTGTCGGTTGTTAAGGTTCGATCATGAAATGCTTTTTAAAGAAGACTTGCAATATTGTCTGAAGAAGCTGCGTGCTACCCTTCCATTTGACTGGCTTCTTGACAGGACTTGATAAACCTAGGGCACGCCTTCCTTCCAGTCTTTGCAGACATTACTCCATTGTTTTATGGCTTTGACTATTGGGAGAATACTGAAGCCAGTCTCATTTGTTTCTGTCATAGCTGATTTGTGTTTTTCTGGATGCCTGGAGATTTCTCAGCGTGTCTTGGCACAGAACCTTCAGTACCAAAATCTCGAAGAATGTGGGCATGCTTTTCTTATACAGATTCAATTCTATCTGGGATCTTTTTACTTATATATCTTTTCTTTTTCTTGAGACAGAGTCTGGCTCTGTTACCTGGGCTTTCTCAAACTCCTGTCCTCAAGGCATCCTCCTGCCTCAGCCTCTGAGTGCTGGACTGCAGGCCTATGCCACCCTGGCCAACTTTTGGGTACGAATCTTTGAGCAGATCTTCTGTTCCACTTCCTGATCCCCTACTTCAGGGACTTCCATTATTCCTACACTGGGTTATCTTCATCTCTGCACCATATCTTGTCTCTTCTCTGCTTGTTTTAACATCTGTCTCCTTCATTTGCGTTCACTGAGATTACCGCAACCCTTTCTTCTAGGGCCGCACTTAGATTTTTAGCTATATCTTCCAATCCTTTGGTTTTTTAAGATGTACACTTTAGTTCTCTAATCACAATGGCCTGGAGTTTGAGGAAATAGGCTGGGGAGGGGAAAAGGAGGCTCAGCTGTGACCGTTGCTCTCTGCTGATGTGGGGCCCAGGGTTGGGAGCAGGGCTCCCTCCACCTGGTTTGGGGTCTTGGGGGTTAAGGTTCCCGCATGGAGTTACCCTCCAGCTCCAGGTGCTTCTCCTGATTCAGGCACAGTCCCAGCACCCTCCTTCCTGCTGGAGAATCAGCTCTACTTGTTACTGCTCCTGTCTCCCCCATTCCTCTACCTCTTCATCTCTTTGGCCTCCCCCTTGACTTCTCATAAAGGGATATTTCTATCCCCACCTCCTGCTGCTGGTCACAAAGAGGGCGAAGGAGCAAACTCCACCCTCTCGTTGCTTCACGTAGTTGTTGAAGGACTCGTTCTCGATGGCCACTTCTCATCATGACTTGTCCTATTTGCTAAACATTCACTGGACACCTACCTATGGGAGAGGTGCTAGGAATTCAAGGACAAGAGACGTGGTCTCTGCTCACCGAGTTATGGCTCACCTCATTCCCGGCTGCTTCAGTCTTCCGTGTTCTCCAGTTGCTGCCAGTTATTACTCTCTTCCTTTCTGCTCCTGCCACCCTGCTCCAAGCCTTCATTCTCTCTTTCATATATTACAGCCACAGTCTCCTATGCACTCCTTTGCCCCTGTGACTTCCTGGTGACACATCTAGCCAGCATAATGTGATAAGAGGAATCTGCATAACAATTTGCTCCACGCTCCTCTAGACTAGAAATGATCAGCACAAACCAAGCTCCCGAGCACAGGGTCTCATTCTGTGGTTCCAGGTCTCCACCTGGATCAGTTAGTTCAACATCCATTGCAAACCCTCTTTCTGGTGCTCACACACAAAAGCTGAAAGTCATGTTTTCCTGATCCTGGTGCAACCAGCTGGGATTAAAGTTCCTCTGGTCAGATGTTCCCAGGTAAGCTTTCCGTTCACAGCTGAGGCTGAGTATACCAAAAGAGAAAATGGGTACAAGGTGTCTATGATGCTGGGATGAATTGAGCAAGGACAGAGGTCTCTGGTTTGGAGGTGGTTAATTCTTGGTTTGTGGGTAGCTTCTTAGTGTACCAGTTTGCTGGTCATCACTGAGCCCTCTTGGTGACCCAGACCTACAGTGTGCCCAGGGAAGCTCAAATTAGAGACTGTTTATCCTTTTTATTATCTGAATAATATACACCACTATGTCTTTTCTGCTTGACTTAGGTGTCATGGGGCCTGGCTTCTGCAATTACCTTTGGTCCTGTCTACCTGTGGATTCTATACCTGCAGATTCAACCAAGCACAGAATGAAAATTATACACACACACACACACACACACACACACACACACACACCCCAATCATGGCAAACTTTTTTCTTGTCATTGTCCTCTAAATAATATAGTCAATTTACCTAGCATTTACATTGTGTTAGGTATCACAGGTAATCTGGAAATGATTTACAGTATATAGGAGGATGAGCATGGGTTAGATGCAGATGTTATACCATTTTATTTAAGGAACTCAGCATCTGTGGATTTTGGAGTCTTGATCTATCCTGCAAGGGTTTCAAGGAAGAAGCCACTGCATTAATTCTGACTGGTGAACTATCCAGCTTCAATTCTCACTTCCCCCAACTCAGGCTAGTCTCTATGCTGGCCCCCGGGATAGGCCCTACTCATTCTCCCTCTGCATCTTTTCCTCCACTTTTACTTTTCCCCTGACCTGTAACCATCTGAACTGGGTCCTCTCATTCCAATCTAGAGCTAGGTCTGTCTGCCCAGAGCCTCCCTGTGGTTCCTTCTGATCATTCCCAGTGGACAGAAGACACAGCACAGGGTGGGGAGCAGGCTATCATCTCCACCCTTCCAACCACCAACTGTGACACAGGAAAAACTAATCCTCAGTTTCCCTCCTCTAAAGTATGCAGGCCAAATCAATGAACACTATACTTTCTCTTCCAATTCTAAAGTTAAGGCTCCAAAACTCCAAGAAAGCCACTTCCCGATTCTCAAAGACATTTTATTTCAAATTCTGTGACATCTTTATTTCCTGACACCTTTTTCTGCAAGGTCAACTGTGCACATGTGGAACTGTTTATTTTAATTGCTGGAAAGAAAGTCGGTGCCGCTGGCAGAGCCAGGCACTGAGTGATGAGGAACAGAATCAGGCCATTCCTCCTCCGAGTGTGGTCACTGCTTTATAGACAAAGTAAACAACTTGCATATGTTCAATTACCCAGCTTGTCTGCTGAGACCTGGCTGCAGCGAAGGCCTGATTGGTGATGATCCAAAGCAAGCTCTCAGTACAAGTTCCAAAGACGGCAGACGACCAAACCCAGAGGACAGACACGGGGCCACACTGGGCTTCATTAGAGGCTCTGCCCGTCAGCGCCAAGGAGCAAATGCTTATGGAGCCTGGAGGACGATTGACTTGGCAGAACAATTAGACCATTGTGCGATCACAGCCAGCCTCTCCCTTCCGAGCGGGAAGTGAGATGCCCTGATTCCACTCCACCGCAGAGGGTGTGTGGTCAGGTGCTCAGGGCTCCACAGGGAAATAAACCCCGGCCCCCCGAGTCAGGTTCAGCAGCCTCCAAGGGGCAGGGGCATCTGGGAAATGCTCAGCTGTTTTTTAATGCTTATTTGTCCCAAGTAGCCTTAGCCTACTTTTTATCAAAGGCAATGACAGGGGGCTGGAGCAGTGGCTTTATGGTTACAGTGCTTACCTGGCATGCGCAAGTACACGGGTTCAAATCCCAGCACCCATGTACACAACTAATTGTCAGAGCAACGAAAGTCATGTGAAAAACTCAATAAAAATTAATTCTCTCTGTCTCGTTCTCTCTCACTGTCCTTCTCTCTAAAAACAAAAAAAAAAAAAAAAAAGAGCAATGACAGTAAGTACTCAAGCCACCCAGTGGAGCCCCCTCGTGGAACTAGACTGCAGTCTTACCTTTAATCAAAGAATGCACAGGGGCTGGAGCAGTGGTTCAGAGGTCATGGTGCTTGCCTGGCATGCACGAGGATGCAGGTTCGGACCCCAGCACCTCATATATAACAAGTATTGGAGCAACGAAGGCCACAGGAAAAACTAAATAAAGTTGATTCTCTCTCTCTCACTGTCCCTCTCTCTTTTAAAATAAAAAGATAATGTACAAAAATGGCCAATTGTAAAATGTTTCTACCTCCTCCTTTACATGAGCCTTATGTGTGAACCCCAGAAGCCACGGATGCTGCTTTAACCAGTGAAGCCCAGAGGTAGTGTAACTTTGGCTCAGGACTGACTCCACTTACGCTATGCCCGCCTTCTTTAATCTTTTAGCATTGGTGCCTTTTTTTACACACGCGCGCGTGCGCGCGTGCGCGCGCGCGCACACACACACACACACACACACACACACACACACCTAGAGCCATGCAGCTTGGAGACCTGGTATTGGCTGGTTTGTTCTGATCCCACCCTGACCTTTCAGCGGGGCCCAGTTTCTTGTAGTTGCCACTGACACCCCCACCTCCCACAAATGGACCCAGCTTTCCAAAAGAAGGAGAATAGACAGTTCCTGAACATTGGGAAGCATTGCGTATAACTATATCGATTGCACAATGACAGAAGATTTTTGTAGTAGATTTCTCAGAATGTTTGTTTTCCTCAATGAATTATGGAACTAGTCTGGTTTTACTCCCTTCCTTCCTTCCCTCCATCTTTCTTCCTTCCTTTACCACAATGAAATACCCAAAGCAGGGTAACTTTATGAAGAGAAGAAGTTTTTTTAGCTCACAATCTGGAGATTCAAGGGCATGGTGCTGGCATCAGCAGGACTTTGGCAAAGAACACATATGACAGAGAGGTCGCTTTGTCAAACAAGAAGGCAGACGGTGATTCAGGAGCTGGGCTCATTCTTACAATTCACTGTCACAGAACTTGGGAGTCCCACTCAAGCCAGCTGCCTATACCTTCCCAGGTCAGGGCCTTCAATGACCTCCCACTCAGTAGGCTCCACCCCTTAAAAGCTCCACTATCTGAACACTGCCACACCTAACTTCCAATGCATGGATCTTGCAGGACAACTCACATCCAATCCACAGCGATTGCTTCGACTGTTCATTAGCTGAGAGCTCCGCAACCCGTTCCGTGGTCGCCTGGCAAGTCTTAACTCTGATTTATTCGCATTAGAAGCAAGCACCCTCTTGTCCACACACCTGCCTGGCCTTCCCATAACCTTCTGTTGGCATTGTGGGAAAAGCACAAATACAACAATCAGAGAGATGCTGTTTTAACCCACACACTAGTTACAGGAATGTGGGCACATCGTTCAGCTTCTCCAAACATCACTTTCTCCACCTGAGGATAGAGATATATACACCTAGTCTCCCAGGGGGTTATCGCTCTTGAGATTCAATGAGTTAATGTCTGTAGAGAACCCAACACACTACAAGCGCTCACAGCATGTGGATTCCCTTTCCTTTCCCTTTTTACAACCAATCCTTGCTAATTTTTTCCCCCTTATGTGTTCATGGGTGCATTTTGGAGGAAGGCAGAGTGTCCATGCCAAACAAAGAAATAAATATGAAAAGTGGGGATTTGGATTGCCTGGCCCATTGTTGCTCAGATGCCCAAAGTCTAAGCAACAAGAGTCAGAAGCTAATAAATGGGGTGTTGGCAAGAACTACAAATGCAAATTTGTTCTCTGGTCTCAGTTCCCCAAAACTGTTATAGTGATCCCCAAAATTAGCATCCCAGTATGAAGTACAGCAGCAGCTGTGAATAGGCGAGCAAGGTCTGCAAGAGCATGAACAGGTGTGAAAGCCAGAGATGAATGTAAGTACACCACTTGTGCCCCACTCAGGAACAGAGCTGGGTAAAAATATTTGCCTACAAACAGGAATGTGCTGATAAGCCTGAGCTTCTTGATTGTACAGCTCACGACTTCTCATTACTGGTGTTATTTAAATGACAGTGTTTGTAGCACTCCAAAATATATTTGACTTTCAGAGGTAGGTTGCGGCACTGCAGTACAAGATGCAAGCTTATTCCTGTCACTAAGGATCCCACCCATTCTTGTCCCCTTGTGCAATGGGAATCAAATTCAGCACACATTCCCGGGAAGGCCAGCCATGTCTCCAGGTATGCCTGTCGCATGGTGAAGTCTATTGTGATCTCTCACACTCTACATTGATACCTACTGTGTTGATTTGCTAGGGCTTCATAACAAAGTGCCACCAACTGGGGGACTTCGGCACAGGTATTTATCTCAGCATACTAGAGACAAGAAACTAGAAAGCCAAGTTTGATGTGGGAGCAGGACTGGTTCCTTCTGAGAAATTTCCTCT
This sequence comes from Aplodontia rufa, assembly GCA_004027875.1. NCBI lineage: Eukaryota > Metazoa > Chordata > Mammalia > Rodentia > Aplodontiidae > Aplodontia > Aplodontia rufa. Next base: position 38,095 of record PVKS010012156.1, on the reverse strand, counting down.
GGAAATGTGCTGACAATTGCTGCTGTTCCTCACCCTTCACATTTACGTTTTTTTTTTTCCCCTGTGTATGTGTCTGCGTCCAAATCTTGTCTTTTTGTAAGGACAACAGTGGTTTTGGATCAGGGCCCTCCCTACCTCCGTATGACCTCATCTTAACTAATTATATTGGCAATGATCCTATTTTCAAATAAGGTCACATTTGGAGATATTGCATGTTAAGGCTTTAACATATGAATTTGGGGTGTGGGAGAAAACACCTATTATGTGGCAAATCTTTGTTAGACACTGAGAGACAGAAAGATGAGTTTATAAACAGTCTTAAATGATTTCCCAACAATCTAAGGTGGACCAGGTCCTGTGCAATGTTCTGCAACCTGGAATACAGTCAGGGAGCAAGACAACGGAAATATGAATGGAGTTTTATGGGAACATGAAGGAAAGAACCTAAGAGAAATGATAATTGTATGTTAGGTGAAGCCCAATCTTACAATTGTATCCTAATAAAACTGAGGGAGATTTTAGTATCTGAGACTTTGTTTACCAGAACACATTTTCTAAACCTGGTGCCTGAGTACCACGTAAAAATACATAATTATTGTTGAAATTAGCATATTGTGGCACAGGAGTGATTTGGTGTAGAATTGAAAATAGAAATGCTATTTGATGGCCTGAATTGTGTCCTCAACAATTCATATGCTGAAGTCCTAATTTCTAGCACCTCAGGTTGTCAATGTTTTTAGAGATGGGTCTGTAGGGTGGGCCTGAATCTAACATGATTGGCCTCCTTTTAAGCTGAGGAGATAAGGACATCCTAGGAGAGAGACGCCAGAGATGCCCAGGTTCCTCTAGAGGAGAGGACACTTGCAGAAAACGGACACCTGTGTGCCAAGGAGCAGCCCGTGGAGAAACTAGCCCTGCCAGCACCTTGAACTTGGAAGTCAAGACCTCAGACCATGAGAAAATGGAACTTTGTAGTTTAAGCCACCTGGACCGTGGTTTCTAGCTCTGGCAGCCCCAGCAGACTAAGTAATGGCATTAGTTCAAAATTTTCATAGGGGGTTTTGTTAGCTTGATGGTTTTGTTTTGCTTCTTAATATTTAATTTCGAAACAATACATGAATATATCCCTTTTCTACATAAGCCTCATTTCTTCTCCCTAGTTTGAAGTGTGCACACATGTGTGTGTATGTGTGTGTATTTGCATGTGCACATATATATGATTCTTTTTTAATAAAAATGGCACTGAACATTATTTGGTAACTCTTGTTTTGCTTAGTAATGTCACTCTGAGATCTTTCTATTTTAGCATTTCCTTTATTGATGCATTTCTAAATGGTTTCCAGGGTTTGCTATTAAAGTCTTCATTTTAAAACCCTAACTCTTTAGGTCTAGTTGACAGTTTAAATAGTTCAGCATTTCTTTTAACTGCAAAGGGACTGCAAAGGTTATCTTGAATAAATTGTCCATGCCTCAAAAAATTGCAAAAATAAATGAAGTCCTTAGTTTCTTAAGAATTCAGCAAAGTTTTTCCATCCAGTAGGCATGCAATGAGGACTACACCAGGAAGACCCTGGCAGAAGCAGCCCCTACTCGGGTCCTATTGGAGGAATCTTCCACATCTGGAGTCTGGAATACCAAAGCTAGGGAGATATTCTGTGACATCTGATTAACATGATTAGCAGTATGAATTTCTTGTACTAGTGCAGAAGCTGAAACAGTGATAGAACTGAATATTCCATAAGCCATAATTCCTAAAATTAAAGCTGCTACAAATCTTTTAGGCCTATCTACAGATCTGATAATAGTTTCAAGAACTTGAATTCCTGGATCATCTTACCATGAATCTTCTAATTTTATAGGCAACATCACATAAGCAGGCTGATATACAATAACTAAATTTTCTAAGCTCAATGAAGAATTTATATAATTACTTAACATACACCCTTTACATAAAATCTTATAGGTATCAGTAGACATTTGAGTAACATTTAAGTAACTATCTTTATGTTTAAACAAAAGTTGATAAGGTGAACTTATGCAAGCTATAATCAGATGATGAAATTGGTCAGTATGGTGGTGGAGGAGGTTGTGGTTGCTCGGACATAAGACCTGATTAATCTATCTGGAATCCACAAAGGTGAATCAGCATTTGTAGAAAAACACAAGCATATCCTCTCCCATTTGTTAGTAAAACATCAGGACCTTCCCACCGTCCAGTTAAAAAATTTTTCCATTTTACCATAGGCTTTGAAGTAGACTTATTAGAATCCCAGTGTCTATCCTTAGGAGTGTAACCATCCCTATTAGTATTTAAATGATTAAGAACAAACATGGTATGTTGTAACACATGATGTGGAGAACTATTTGAAGAACCTCCAGGTAAACATGAGCGGGTGGTTTGAAACCAATCATATGGGGTCATCCATTTATTTCTAGAAGTTGAAAAGTATAAAGAGAAGTAGGACCATAGTCCTTAACTGCTGTTCTTAATTCCATTAACAATTTATAAGGCAAAGCTTCCTACTGAGGAGGTTCGTCAAATTCATCATCAAAAATTACAGGAAAACAAGAGAAGGAAGAGTCCCCATGACTTATCACTTCCTTTACTGCTGCAGCAAAACCTACAGATCTTGGTGGTGGAGGTTTAAATGATCCCCTTTTGCTCTCTAGTACCTATCCCTTTAAAGGGTTGAGAAGGAGTCTCTGAAGTAAATCTCTCCTATGATAAGCTGCAGCTGCTTTTTCTAAATTCTCCCCTTCTTCTGGAGAAAGTTCATCATTCCCTGGATATCTTACCTTACTACCTAATTTATTGACGAGAGGAGTCTCCTCAATGTCTCCCGCCAAAGTGGGACTAACCAATCTTTATGTCAGGCTACTTATTTCCTGTTGTGGATCCAAAACATCTCTAATAAGATTCCATAATGAAAATGCATCTACAGGAACATTTTCAGGACCATCATAATCATAATAAACCTTCGTTTGTTTTCCAACCTTTCCCCAAGTGACTAAGCCTAGGGTGCCCTCTTCCAGAAACCAGGGTGAACAAGTATGCACAAAATGAAAAAACTTCTGCCACTGTGGTGTGGTTATGGCAATTGCCTTCTTATGTAACATATGCTTAGTTGTATCAATACAGAGCCCTCTCTCTGGACTCAGTATGGCTCATAGCTTCTCTAAATAAAATTCTAGCTGTTCTCCTAGCCTTTCCTAGAATTACCGTCTAGGAGGGAGGTCTGAAGCACCCTCAGGAGAAGTCCTATCCACCCCAAAAACCTCTACGTACTTACCTTCAGGTCCCTGTTTGGGTGCCACTTGCTGGAGGAGGCCAGCCCCAGCAACTCTTAGGGTCCCTGAAGGATGGGTGGAATCAGCGCCGAGGAAGAAGTTGCGAGCAGACACAGCAAGCTGTGAGCAAAATGCGGTCTGTTCCTTATTGTTGAGCTCTTTTATACAGGTGCAAATCAACGCTTCCATTATCTGTCTCATCAACCAAATTGACTACATATAACTCTTTCAGAACACCAGACTTAAAATTATCCACTTTATCATTAGTTTATGGTCAGTTCCTCATGAACTCTTTCATATATTGTACAAAAAGGCTTTTTTTTCAAAAAGGATAATGTTGTTCTTAGTTCTTTATACCTGTTTTGATAAAAGTCAGAGATTAAACACTTTCCCAAGACTCTGACTTCCTATTTTCCTTCAGATGTTTCGTATTTAACTATGTTATAGGGCCTTCTACCCTAATTAACTACTAACCTAAAACTATTTTGTTACTGTAACCTTACTAGATATTTTGTAGCTACCCTAACTCCTATAATTGTTAATCTTAAGATATTTGTGCATCCTAACCTATGGGCTAAGAAGTTAAAACTTAACTTCTGCAAAGACAGAAAAGGCAATTTTTACATATACTGTTTCTTTTGTTCTTTAGTTCTAATTATTTTGCTTTCTATTTCCAATTTTTTTGAAGTCAGTATAGCTTTAGTTTTCATGATTTCTATATGTGTTATACAAGTACCCTTCTCATCAATCCACAACAATTGTTTGAGCAGTGGAATTCTCATAACAATCAGAGTGTTTCCAATTTGAGTAAATTCATAACACATATAATTACTAGAACATAGCCAATTTTCAGAAGGAATGGTTTTGGCAATACACTGGAATGCTGGCTTTGCCAAGCCCTTCCCCAAGTCTGGACTTCATCAGACAGAAGCTTGGTAGATATTGCCTCCTCCAACAGTCCCATTCATAATATCCTCCAAAAGAATAAAATACTTGGGAATTAATGTAACAAGAGAAGTAAAAGACCTTTACAAGGAAAATTATTGAACACTGAAAACAGCAATTGCAGAAGACCTGAGAAGATGGAAAGATGTTCCATGCATTTGGTTAGGCAGAATTAATATAATTAAAATGGCTGTTCTGCCAAAAGCACTGTACAGATTCAATGCAGTCCCCATCAAGATTCCAGTGTCATTCTTCACAGCAATTCTAAAGTTCACTTGGAACAACAAGAAACCCAGAATAGCCAAAACATTATTAAGCAAGAAAGATGAAACAGGTGGTTTTGCAATACCAGATCTAAAATTATACTATAGAGCTGTAGTATTAAAAGCAGCATGGTACTGGTATCAAAATAGGAATGAAGACCAATGGAATAGAATAGAAGATTCTGAGACAAACCCCCAAATCCTTAAACTTCTGATATTTTACACAGGGGGTCAAAATATAACATGGAGGAGAGACAGCCTATTCAACAAATGGTGCTGGACAAACTGGACAGCCACTTGCAGAAAACTGAAATTAGATCCTTACCTCTCACCTTGCACAAAAATCAAATCTAAATGGATCAAGGAATTAGAAATTAAACCGGCTACCATACAACTGCTAGAAGAAAAATTAGGTCCAACACTCCAGCATATGGGAGTTGGCAATGACTTCCTCAATAAGACTCCTAAAGTGAAAGAATTACAGTCAAAAATCAATGAGTGGGATGCCATTAAACTAAAAACTTTCTGTACAGCCAAGGAAATAGTCAAAACAGTCAACAGACAACCTACAGAATGGGAGAGTATCATGGCCTGTGATCCCTGTGACAGGGGACTAATATCCAAAATATACAAAGAACTCAAAAAACTCAATGATAAAAACACAAACAATCCAATCAATAAATAGGCCAGAGAGCTAAACAGAAGCTTATCAACAGAGGACATTGAGCAAGGAAATGAATACATGAGAAAGTGTTGTAAATCACTGGTAATCAGAGAAATGCAAAGCAAAACTACCTTAAGATTTCACCTCACTCCAGTCAGATTGGCAAAGTTGAAGAATACAATTAATAACAAATGCTGGAGGGGTTGTGGGCAGATAGGAACATTAGCACACTGTTGGTGGAATTGCAAACTGGTACAGCCACTCTGGAAAGCAGTGTGGAGACTCCCCAAAAAAATCACCATATGACCCAGCTATCCCTCTTCTGGTATTTTCCCAGAGGAGTTAGAATCAGCACATTATAATGACACAGCAAAATCCATGTTCACAGCAGTTCAATTTACAATAGCTAAATTGTGGGAACCAACCCAGATGCCCCTCACTGGATGAATACAATGGAGTTCTACTCAGCTATTAGAAATAATGATATTGCATCCATTGCAGGTAAGTGGATGGCAATGGAAGAAATGATGATCGAAGTTAGCCAAACCCAGAGTCAAGGGCCAAATGTTTTCTTTCATTGGTGGTGGCTGGAGCTAAACTCAGGCTTGGGGGAAAGGTAGATAAACTCACGGATTAGAGCCATAGAACAAAAAGGCAATTTGTTAATATTTAGGATATAAAATTGCAAGATACTGCATAAGATACTTGAACAAGCTGTACTGCATGCCTTTACAAAAACGTAAATGTTTAATCCTACTGTCAACATATATCAAAGAATAACAAGGGATGATAGGAAGGGAGGAGAAGGGGAAATGTTGGAACTAAGATAAAGCAAGATACATTCCAATCATTCATAAGTATGTCATTGTATACACTATAGTCATGTACATAAAAAAATGTTCTTCATAAGTATAAGAATTATGACAGTGTTCTTGGGGGTTTTTTTGTAGAAAAATATAGGACCAGAAAAGAGGCAAGGGATCAGGGGACAGGAAGAGGGAGGTAGAGAGGTGTGGGGGAATGGGGATATCTACTAAATTATATTTCTGTATTCTGTGCATCTAGGAATATGTGACAACAAATCCCATAATTATGTACAACTATAATGCACCAATAAAAAAATAAAAAAAGAAGTCAGCAAAGCCTATGCCTCTGACAAGGCATAGAAAGAACTCAAAAAACTGAACAACAAAACCACAAATAATCCTATCAATAAATGGGCTAGGGAACTAAACAGAAATTTCTCAACAGAGCAAGTCCAGAAAGCCAATAAATTTATGAGAAAATGTTCTGCATCACTATCAATCAGAGAAATACAAATCAAAACTTCACTGAGATTCCACCTCACTCCTGTCAGAGTGGCAAAAATGAAGAATACAAACAATAACAGATCCTGAAGGGGTTGTGGGAAGAGAGGAACACTAACACAGTGCTGGTGGGACTGCAAACTGGTAGAGCCACTCTGGAAAGCAGTGTGGAGACTCCTCAAAAAAAACTACCTTATGACCCAGCTGTCTCATTCCTGGGTATTTTCCCAAAAGAGCTAGAATCAGCACACTACAGAGACACAGCTACATCAATGTCTATAGCAGCTCAGTTTATAATAGCTAAACTATGGAACCAACCTAGATGCCCCTCACTGGATGAGTGGATTCATAAATTGTGGTATATATACACAATGGAGTTCTACTCCTCTATTAGAACAATAGCATGGCATTTGCAGCCAAATGGATGGAGATGGAAAAAATATGCTGAGTGAAATATTCCAAACTCAGAGACTTAAGGGCCAAATGTTTTCTCTCATATGTGGAAGCTAGTGTAAAACCCACAATAAGATGTTAGTCAGCTGAGTTTAAGTAATAAACTCACCATGGTTGAAACTTCACATAAGCTGGGTGAACTGTACCTAGGAAGGTAGAGGGAGAAGGGAGGGAGGCAGGGAGGGAAGGGAGGGATAAAGAGGTTTTGGAATACTCAACCCCTGTTAGAAGCCTAGCTATACACAGACAGGCAGAGGACCTTAGAAATGTCAACATTTATTATAAATGTATTTGTTCACTTCAAACTATGGTATGTTGGAATTACAGAGGAGATATGAGCTCCGGGAATGGATGAAGAGGGGTAGGTCCGGATCTGGGATCGACTTAACTTATGTCAGTATCATTATGTCAGTATCCATGTAAGCATGATTATGTAACAACAATTCCCTCCAATATGTAAGTCTATGTCAAACTAACAAAAATATTATCTCTGAAAAAGAAAAGAATTCAGCAAAGCCATATTCCTTCATTTTATGGTATTAATGAAAAAGTCCTCCAATAGAACAGCGTTACTTTTTCCAACACGTAGAACTTACACCATAACCTAAATGAATTTCTCATTCCCTAAAAGTGGGTTGAATGTTTTGGCAATAGGGCACGGTGGGTCACTGCTGCTTGGGTCTGCTATAGTCCTGGGAAGGTAGAAGGCCTCATGACCATTTGCATTTTATTATAATGCAGTATGGATTTGGATGCTTTTTAAATTAAAATCAATCTATAGGCTATGAATGGTTTATATGATTTATTGTAGGCTTTGAGTGACATACCAGATGTGACAACCCCTTCAATTTGCCATTACCTTTGAGAAACTGAATTCTAAGTATTTTACAATACTTTTGGAGCACACAATCGTTTTAAACTACTTCCAAAGTAGTTTAACCATTCCATAAATGTTCAGTCTATTATTATTTGTATATTTTATCCATTCAATTTAGCAGCAAATTGTTTTTGTTTGTTAGCTAAAACTAAAGCAAACAGAATCCGATAGGATGTACACTGAATAAAAAAACTTAGAAATTGTATTGCAAAATCAATTTGAGAGAAACAGCATACAAAATGTCCCAATGCAGTTTTTTCCACAATCTTTTTTGATGTATTATAGTTGTACATATTGATTTGTTGTTACATATTTGTACATACACAGAATATAATTCTATAATTTGGCCAGTGTCATTCTCTGGCATTTTTGATTCAGTGTTAAGCATCTATTAGATTGTAGTTCAAAATAGATAACTTCAACTAAAAATTGTAAAAATTTAAAGATAATTCTTTCAAATATTTACAATATCAATTAATTAAAATATGAATCCTGTGGTTCTGAACACAAGAAGAAATAAAAGCTTCTATTTTGTATCAACACTCCCATCCCTTCCCCCAAAGTTCCATCAGGTTCTCTGTGGATGACAGGTCCACACAAAGCTGTAATTGAGAACTGTAGAATTAGGGTTCAGAGAACATTGATAGCAGGGCTGGAGCAGTGGCTCAGCAGTTATGGCACTTGCCTGGCATGTGCGTGTATACAAGTTCAAACCCCAGCACCACATACACAGTGACATCTTGGAGCAAAGAAAGCCACATTTGAAAAACTAAATAAAAATTGATTCTCTCTTCTCTCTCTCTGTCTCTCTCTCTCTGTCCCTCTCTCTGAAAGAAAGAAAGAAACCATTGATAGTATTGACAATAACTGCAGTAGCACCAACAGCTCTAACAGGAGTGCTCACCCAATGTCATTAATGAGACATCAGCAAGGAAAATTTCACAGGATTTTTGGTATTTACAGGAATTTGAACTCACGACAAGTCTCCATAGAAGAGATTTTTCTCTGTCCTCCTAGAGGGCCAACCATCCTTGGAGACATGAACAAGATAAAGAAATCACCCTCCTCCATTTGACGTTCAGCTGGGAGCAAGTACAGAAGGTGGGCACCCTATGAATGTCACCCTACTCAAGGGCTTGGACCACTGCGGTGGCTTTGCCACTCTGAATTAGGTCCTGAAATTCCATCATAGTTCCAGCAAGGCCCCAAGTCACTTTTCCTTTTTTTCTCTTAAGAAGAACAAAGTTGAGTTACTGCAAAAGTGGAATTTCTGGTGGCTCCTGCTGTAAGGGAGGGAGGCATAGAGGAGAGGACTTTGGTGTCAGAGGAGCGTGGACTCAGCTCTAGGTTCTTACACCAGCTGTGGGATCTGGAGAAATTATTTAATCCTTTTGAAACCTAGGGTCCTTAGCTGAAAAATAGTATCAATACTCCTTCATCACAGGGCCACAGTGGTGGTTAAAAGAGACACAGACCATGTGGCCTACATAGGTTCCTCTGCTTTTCCTGGATAAGTGACCTCGTGACCTTGGTTTGAATCTGGCACACCAACCTAGTCAAGATCAGAGAAGGTGGGCTGCAAACATCTTATCACAACACCTCAACTGACATGAGGATCACTTAATAGATACCTCAGCTAGGCCAGGGACAGGAAACAACTACGGCAAGCTTACCATGTTGTCAATATTCACTTAGATTTATAATGTAATAGGGGGATTAATACTAACGTTCACCAGTGAGAAATTTATAAAACAAAACAAAAGCAATTGAAAGCTAATATCTGATACCTCAGAGAAATCATAACCATATTACAAATAGAAACATATTTATAATTGTCACATTTTTTCTCATTTAAAGAGACAGAGAAAAAAATAAAGAGACAGAGATAGGAAAGAGAGAAAGAGAGAATCAATTTTATTTTATTTTTCATCTGGCCTTTGTTTCCCTGACACTTAGTTGTGTATGTGGTGCTGGGATTTGAACCCAGGTCCTTGGGCATGCCAGGCAAGGGCTCCAACCGCTGAGCTAGGGCTCCAGCCCCAAGCATGAAATTATTAAAGACAAATTTATTAGAAATGAAATGGTTGAAAAAGGAAAAGCTGGATAAAAGAGCATTTATTCATGTTTAATTGAAAATAAAATAATATTCTTGAATTTTTTTTCAGAGTTTAGTCTTAAAAACCAAAGTGGCTCAATTGCACCATTGTTCAATGGAGAACATGTTTTTGCTTACAATTTTGTAACCAGGAGAAAGCTCTTTTACACCTGGCACTAGGTAGATAGATTATGAGGAGCTAGTAATCTCCAAGGAACTCCTTAAACTCCATCTCATCTACTGCTTGATAATTCTGAAGACTTCTTCTTAAATAATTTTTAGGACTTTTTAGGAGATGGGAGGAGGTGGGAGGAGTGGTCAGGGACCACTGTCAAGTTTATATTCATGGTAAGCTATAGTTTTGTTTTGTTTTAATAGTATCATCACTCTTTCTATTTGATCACTTGTAGATACAGATTTTTTTTCTAGAGGGAGACAGTGAGAGAGAGAGAGAGAGAGAGAGGGAATCCATTTTATTTTTTATTTTTCATCTGGCCTTTGTTTCTCCAAGACTTAGTTGTATATGTGGTGCTGGGGTTTGAACCTGGGTCCTTGCCATGCCAGGCAAGCCCTCCAACTGCTGAGCCACAGCTCCAGGCCATAGATACAGATTTTAATGTAGCATTCCCATATCCATCTCAATAATATTCTGCTTATGTCTTGCTAAAAACATTTTCTATGGAATAGGAAATAGACTTGCTACAGAAGTTTTCCTCCTCTTATACTTTCCAAAAAACAAATTTTTTTTTGCAGCTTTGTACTGAGAATGTAGCTCAGTGCTTGCCTACCATGAGTGATACCCTGCCTAGAATTGATCACTGGAAGAAAGAAAAAAAAATAGCTTTGTTCCATTTGGAAACTAATACAGGATAGAATTCTCTAAGTATGTTTTAAAACATAAATGATTCCAATCTCATATTATTTAAATATTTCAAAAAAAGTTTCACCAAAAGAAATTTATGTAGTTCAGTACTCAGAACCAGATCCCCAAATGATGTAGTATTGGTTATTGTTGCTATTTTTATGCATTCATTCAAAAATTACTTCTTGAGCACAGATTATTGGCTGGATCTTCTGATAGTCACTAAGGATATATAAGGAACATTTTAAGTCATTGTCCTTGATTTTTGCATGTTTATGGTCTAACATGAGGCATAATTTAAAAAATGATTGCAAACAGAGATTTGTCCTCAGAGAGAAAAGACTGAGTGCTAGAGCAGAGGATGGTGTGATTGGCAATGATCTTTCCGAGGAGCTGATAGTTGGGTTGAGCTGAGCCACAAATGATAAGAAAAAAAAAGATAACAATAACAAAGAAAATGGAGGTGAGTGTTTCAGGAAGGATACGAATGCGTGCAGGAAAGATCTTTGCCTGTGCCAAGAATTTATGGGTGACCCCGCGCATGGTGTAGAACGAGAGATCAGGGGAAAGTCATGGGATGAGGTTGTAAAATTAAGAGGGATTGGAACAGGAAGAACTTTGTGGGCATTTACCTTTAGGGCACTGGAACATCACTGAAGGATTTTTAAGTTGGGAAGTGACATAATCTGCCTTTCAAAGAACAGTTTGTGGGAAAACGGTGGGAGGAGGCAAGAGAGGGAACAGTGAGAACAGTTAGGAGGATAGTGTCACCAACCACATGAGACCGGACTGTGGCTTGGACTCAGAAGGCTGCGGGGGATTCTGAGAGAGACAGGCTTATGCCACACACACATTTTGAAATCTGGCCAACGGAACGTGCTATTGGGTTAAACAGAGGAGGTGAGATAAGTAAGAAGTCCAGGATGGCACTAGCAGCGAGGGGCTTTAGCAACCCCATGGGTGCTGGTGCCTCTTACCGAGATGGAAAGAAGTGGGGAAGATCAGATTCGAATTGAGGAAGGGGCTTCCAAGGTTCTGTTATCACATCTTCGTCTGAGATATCAGTGGGACATCAAAGTGGGGATATGGACACGTATCCAGCATGAAGCCTTGAGGAGGTCCCACGTCTCAGGGGTGGAAGGAGGAGAATGAAAGACAGGTCAGGTCGTCGGAGGAAAACAGGGACAGGGTGGCACCTACGATGTCAAGAGAGATACTCAGATGCTCGTGAGAGAATACCACTTCCAGAAGACGGGTCAAGTACACCCATCCAATAGAGCAATCCAAGGACCCAATGTCCAGTGGAATTGGCAATGTGGAAGCGACTGGTGATCTAGTTAGCCTCCCGGTTTCAGTGCAGAGGGATTTGGAATGCATGTAAGAGGGCTGGTGTGGAAGTGGCCTACAGCTTTCGCAGACTGCTCTTTGGGAAATTTCCCTGTTTGCCAGCAGGGGCCTGAAGGATCATTTCCCCAATGAACCATGCTCCTTCTCTCAGCCTGGACACCTCCTCAGGCAGCAAAAGCATCTTTCTCCTGATGGTCTGCATGAGGGTGGAACAAACTCTGAGGCCCGGGACTCTTTTCCTCCTCCTCCTCCTCCTAACAAGCCCACCCCTACCCCAAACCTTCTTTGACTCTGGCCAGCATAAGTTGAGTTCCTATCACTTGCATCCACAAGACCCTAACTAATTCACCCTTTCTTCTCAAATGGTTCAAAGCCAGCTTTTATGGGCTCTCTTACTTAGCCAACAATGAGGTTTAAAGATGAGAATGTCTAAGAAATATTGGAGAGTAGGAAATTAAGGAGAGCTTGTAAGAGTTCAATTGTTCTCACAACGCTTTGATTTTTTTCAAATTTTATTTCGTTAAACTAACCACATTATGGGAAATTGCCAATGGAGGAATATTGACTTTTCAAAGCAGAGCGGTGCTTTAGAAAGAGATTACATGGCTTTTATTGAAATCGCAGAATAGCTTTATTTTGTACCTGCCCTCTGTAATGGCCTGGGGAGGAGGAAGGATGTGTGATAAATGTAAGAAAAGGAATAAAAGAAATTTCTTTAAGGGCAATAGGATGTTGGGAATGGGGATTCTTGCTCCTATGTACCTGAAGAAGGGTAGAAATTGGAGCTGAAGAACAAAAGGAAATGAATGAAATAAGATGCAGCAAACGTAACTGATACTCATGTCAACAACAACAGCCAGTTAAACTTTTCTTTGCAAATTAGACATCTTTTCTCCATTTGCAGCAAAACTTCAAAGCCTCCGGCTACCATCAGTTGTCAGACTATTGCTAACTGCAGTGCAGAAATTTCCTAGAGCCCCACATCCCTTCCTCCCTTCATTGTTCCATGTGCTGTCACCAAATATGAAAAATTATATATATATATATATATATATATATATATGGTTTCCTTTCCCCTTCAATAATTTCTACACCTCCCAACAATACAAAGTGTTCCTCAGTTCATCCCAAGTTTCCATTTCCCACCATTTCCAGACAAATACAAGCCAGAGAGGTCTGGGCAGACCCAGGAGAACATGCCTTTATCTCTAAATTGCTGTGGGAAGTTCCCACTCTTCTACAGGGTAAAAACAATGTCTGTTTTGTCCGTTCTGTGTTTCCAGTGCTTGGCACACAGCAGACTCAATGGAATTCCTTGAATGAATAAACAGATGAATGAAAGAAGTTTTCCAGGAGGATATATTCACATATAAACACTGAACCTCTGTCCATATGCTTCCATTACCTCCAAAGAGGTTTCTCCTGTTTGTCTTTGTAGCTTTATTCCTTGAAGGGGTAAAAAAAATCAAAAAAGTGAAAGACTTTTTTTTCAGGATCATGAAGCATGAAAGTAAAAAGATCAGCGCTTAGAAGATCTGTGGAGCTCATGGAGCTTTGATGCCTGACTGGGTCTCGTCTCCCTCTCCACCTCCTTTTTCCTTCTCTCCTACTTTCCAGTCTTGTTTCCCCAGTCTCCACGGCTTAGCCATCAAATCAGCTGCCTAAGGTGTAGTTCCTGAGGTTTGAGCTCACTGAGAATAACTGGTATTTTAGCAGAAGGTTCTTGAGGACTAACTCAGAATGATACTGAGTGGTAAAATTTCCAGAAGGTGGTAGCATGTGATTTGGGAGGTCTTGATCTTTCTTCCTCAGACCATCCACATAAGCAGCTTTATATTTTGGCCATTCATAAAGTTGTACCTGCCCCCAGGTCACTTTGTTGGGCCAAAATGGATCAGGACCAGAGTTGCAAGATTGCCTTTCATGAGAAATTATCATCCTCATGTCCATCCATCCATCCATCCATTTGCTGAGGACCGGTGGTGAGACAGAACTATGTATCAGTTCTCCAGCAGCTTACACACAGGGGTAAAGGGAGAGAGTAGGCTGTGGGTGTTCCCAGGGGAACCACCGAGTGGGCCAAGCGAGGCTTCCCAGAGCAGGAGGGGTAAGGGTACAGGGCGGAGAGAGGGAAAAGGAGATTCAGTGGGGAGGGAGTCCAGGTCCCCCAACCCAGGCTGGAGTTCAAACATCCAGGAGAGCAATTAGCACAGAAGTCTGGGTTTGCTTGAGCCGGTTCAAGATTTGATTTTTTTAGCTGTGTCGGTCAGTTTTCTGACACTGACAAAATAGTTAACACAATCAACTTAATAAAGGGAAAGTTTTGTTTTGACTCATGGTTTCAGCATGTATTGTGGACTCTTGGCCCTGTTGCTTTGGGGGCTGTGGTGAGAAAGGGCATCTCGATGGGAAGTGTGTTGCAGAGAAAAAACTGCTAATTCAAGGCAGCCAGGGAAGAGAGAGAGAGAGAGAGAGGGAGGGACCAGGTTCCCATTGTCCCCTCAAGGGCATGCCTCCAATGACCTAACTTCCTTCCATGAGGCCCCACCTCTCAAGGGTTCCATCACCTCCCAATAGTGCCACAGTTTGGAGATCAAGTCTTCAACACATGGGTCTTTGGAGGATATTCAAGATCCAAACTAAAGCATTATCTCAATGGCAGTAAGGAGCCATTGACTAGTTTCAAGGGGGAGAAGGGGCAATGACACTATTATACACGGAGACACATTAGGGAACATTCGCGTATGGCTGTGCTTTTCTGCTTTTGAACTCCAAGGGCAGAGCTTCTATTCCTGGGGCGAATTAAGACTGTGATTTCCTGGAAAGCAGAGACAGACACAGGGTCAAGGTTCTGCCATTGACATTCGAGATAATAGAAATAGAAAGCCAAAGCCCTGATTTTTAATAGCAGAGCTTTTAGTGAATCAAAAGGCAAAACCCCAAAGACAGCAGGGTGATGAAGTGCATCCAAAAGTGAGTAGAAAATAAACCAGAGCGTGTGGGAGGGAGTGGATTAGGAGGATGAACGCTGTGGCCAGAGGGGCTTCTTGACCCATTAGAGCCACGTGGAGAACAGAGAAGAGGCTGCCCAGAGACTGCATATCCTCTGGCTCAGCGCGCATCAGAGTGCCATGTGGGGTCCCAGCCAACACCCATGGACTGACTGTCTACACCTGCAGCCAACAGCTGCAGACCCTCTCCACCTGCAGGGAGCACAGCACCTGCTGAGGGCCTAAGCCGAGGAGGGCTATCTTTCTGTGCCTATGGATCACCCATCATTTGCCCAGCAGAACAGATATCACCTTGTGTTCAGCACACCCAAACCATCCCCCTAAATTCAATGGCTCATTGAATATGTGGGTTCTCTTCCTGGAGAGATAATAGTAACGGTGACATACCCAAATGGAGTAGAGGTGTTGCAGATGGGAAACCCCTCCCCCTTTATCTGTACATGGATGAGAATAGTACCATCCAGGCCAAGATAGTGGTGAAACCAATCCCTGTAGTAAATGAGACTGGCTCTTTGCAAAGTTCACTGTGGATGCTGGGTGGAGAGCTGAATGCATCGCCGGAGCAGAGGCTCTGAGAACAGACGGGAGGTTACTGCAGTAGCCTGGGCAAGAATGGCAGTCACTCGGGCTAAGATGAGGGAGACGGAGAGGAGTTTGGTATTCCAAGGTGATACTGTGATACAGTATCAGCACTTAATAAGATGGTAGATGTGAAAACACACCATAATTTGTTTCCGCTATACATTAGGTTTCCACTCGAGTGATGACTAACAGCTTCAAATTTTCAGTGACTTCAAATAGTTATTAATCTTTCTTAATAGGTCTGCATGTTGGCTGGGGCATTTCTGCTTCAGGTTGCAGGTGAAACTCATGGTATCCCTATGTGTCCCTCATTCCATGGTCTGCGGTTACACAGGGACAAGCTCACCCATGGCGGATGGCAGAAGGAGCAGAGGCCAATCCAGAAGACAAGGCACATTCCAAGCCTCCACCAGGCAAGGACTAAAAAATGTCCTCTTATATCCTCATGGCCACAGGACATCAAGTGGCCAAGCCCAAAGACAGTGGGACAGGGAATTAACTCCACCCTTGTGAAGCCATGGCAAGAATGAACCGTGAGCAAACAGCACTATGCATCTCCAGAGTTGAAGTTGGCTCCTAGGCTTCCGATCTGCACAGCTGGATAGACTGTGGTGCCCATCCCTGAGAGAGAAGCACCAGATGTGGAACCTGGGGGAGAGATCATGAGCTCAGTCTTGGACTTGCAGAATCAGGATGCTTTGCATAATAGAGTGCAGGAGCTTCAGGGAAGCGTGACCTAGTGGTATAGATTTGCAGGTTGTAGCAAAGGCTACCATTTGTCTCCTCGTATGCGTTCACTGCTTTTTCTGCTCTAGTATCAGAACATGTGATTTTTAGCTGGCCACCATGTCTCCCGGTATGGTTTAGATAGTAGGTGTCTCCAAAAAGTTCATGTGTAAGACAAAGCATGAGAATTGAGAGGTGAAATGGCTGGGTTAGGAGAGCCTTAACCTAAGCTGTGCATTAATCTCCTGATGGGGGTTAACTGGGTGGTAGGCAGGTAGGGTGTGGCTGGAGGAGGTGGGTCCCTGGGAGGCGTGCCTTTGGGGTACATGTATGGTCCTTGGTGAGAAGTCTCTCTCTTCTTCCTGGTGCCCGGTACCCAGGTGCTTTCTTATGCCACACACTTTCACCATGATGTTCTGCCCCAAATCTGGCCCCAAGGAATGAAGTCAGCCATCCACAAACTGAGACCTCTGAGCCCATGAGCCCCAAGTAAACTTTTCCTCCTCTAAAATTGTTCTTGTCAGGTCTTTTGGTCACAGTGACAAAAAAGCTGACTAAAACATCTCCTTGAGCTAAAGTGCTCACCTGTCCACATTTTAACCAATGAAATAGAGATGTCATGTTATGACTTTCATTAAGTATCCTTCAAAGAAAGAGTATGACCATTTTCCTGCCTTACTCCTTCTTTATGGAAGATATGTGGCTGCAACAACCAGAGCCCAAGAAGCCACTGCAGACCATGAGGTAACAGTCCTGCGTTTACAGTGGCAGGGCAACAGGACAAAAGGACACTAGCTCCCTGGCGGCTGTGTGGCTGCCATAACTGGTTCTTTATGATTGCAAAAAATTTGCTTTTATAGTACTTAAGGTACTGATAATTTTTTTGTCACCTGTGGTCAAATCCAATCCTATTTATTACAAGAGTCATGGGAACAGAAAAGTACTGTAAGACACTGAGTTTAGAATCAACTTTCCGAGAAGAGGGCATGGAATAAGAAGTGAGGAGAGGGGCTGGGGATTTAGCTCAGTGGCAGAGCACTTGCCTAGCATGCACAAGGCCCCAGTTCAGTCCTCAGCCCTGAAAAAAAAGAAGTGAGGTAAGCTGAGGACTGAGCTTTGAGGAACCCAGGAAGAGCGCTGCTTGGCTGTTACTGCAGTTGGAGGAAGCCAGTACCGGCAGGAGAAATCCATGAGACTCAACCTCACTCTTTTCTTCTCTACCCTACTGCCTCTGCCTTCCAATCTGCCCCTGCCTCTCTGGCCTGACTCTTGACCCTTACTCACAAGGCTTATTATTATCCTTTGGATAAGATGTCTGATCGCCTTATTTTCTTGCTCAACATTCTTCTAGAAATTCCTATTGACTGTTAAAAAATTCAAATTCATTAATCAGGCATTCTCTTTTAAGATGAAACTTTTGCTCTAGTCTCATATCTCTACATTTTGTCTCAGCACTATCAAATTATAAGCCCCAGTGAATATCTAGGTGCAATCAAACGGAAGACCCCAGTGAGTACCACTCAGCTGTGAGCAGTCAGCTCAGAACGATAAGCGACAATGAAATATTGTTTTAGGGAGCTGGAGTGTCGCTCAGTGGTAGAGTAGGTGAATTGCATGCATAAGGCCATGGGGTTAAGCCTTAGCACCAAAAAATATATTTTTAAAAATATTGTTTTCAAACACTAAGTGTTCAGATGGTAGCCTACACCCAAGAGATAATCAGAACAAAACTTGGTACAAAGAGTGGGGTGTTGACATTAAAAACTTGAACATCATGGCTGGGAGTTTGACTTAGGGTAGAGCACTTGCTTAACATGCACAAGGCCCTGAGTTTGACCCCCTCCCACACATACACACAAAATATTTAATCATATAATATTTCCTTTACAACAGGCCCTGGCCTATAGAGTCTTGTTACCAGGGAACATAAGAACAGTGAGGAAATTGTCATTGGAGGCTGGAGAAAAAAATTTGAGTGATGTTGAGGTATAAAGCTTAGTAACGCTTTCAGATGTAGGAATGTGGAAAATAAAAAATAGATCTGATGGAGAGTGGGTTTGATTAATGAGATTTCAGCCCAATGTTGGAAGTTTTAACTGATTTATTTTTGTCGTGTTTTTGAAAGGAAAGATAATAGAGAAATGCACTAAAATAGACATCACCTTGTTTCGAACACAATTTAAAGAATTCATAAAAAAGCCAAAACTTTCTGGTTTCATTTACCTGTTTCCTATTCTCAGGCTTCCTACATCGCAAATTATTCTCAAAGTGTGATGGCCTGGAAGTAAAAGATTTTTTCAAAGATGTGGCTCAATATTTTAAGACTTCAGAAGGACTTAAGGGCATGCCACACAGATCTCTCAGCTAGTCAAAAGACTTCTAAGAATCCTGGGGCTATACTTAGAGTATCCTATTATCCAAGCCAGGCAGGATGCTGTCTGAAAAATATTTGTGTGTCTTTCGTTAACTCCAAAATGATTCCAAGAAAATACACAATGCTTTATGAGATTTAAATTGATGGATGCACTCTCATCTTGGACCAAATACAACAGAGATAATTAAAAAATGAAAACCTCCAAATTTAATGGGTAGGAAGCAAACTAAGGAAGCCGTTCAACAACACATATGAGTGGTTTCTTTCGGAGGCAGAGCCAGGAACCATGGGCAGTAACTTGCTGAGAGCAGGAATGTGCCCTGACTTAGAATAGGAGACGTATACATAGCTGGGTTTCGGAACTGGTGTCTGGTGACAACTGTGTGCCTCCTATTTCTCACCTGTTGAGCAGGCTTGTCTGAGACAGTAATGCCATACACACACTCCTTTGCATGTTGGGTGCATATGGCAGAAGGGAGTGCAGATGGCCTGTCTTTTAATTACCAGGTGCTCCTATTGAGAGGAAATTCCTGGAGGAACCCCACCTGAGAAACCTCATTTTCCCCTTGATCTTAATTAAATGACCAGACACTGGTTTTCCCCATCTGATTGTGATAAGGCTGTTTTTAAATTTTATTTAATATATCTTTTTTTATTTTTATTTTTGAACAACCATACAAATTTTTAACAAAATAATATAAAATGTGTATAGTTTCTGGATACAAGATTTACCCCCAGAAGTGCCCCCCCCAATTTCCCATCTGTATCACTCCCTTCCCTTACCCACAATATCTCTAAAAAAGTATTAGGCTGTATAACATTACACCTTATCTGGATTGAACACATGATAATAAACCACCTTTCTTAATGGCCAGGGTCTAGTTCCAACCTCCACAGATGAGTGGAGACCTTCGACCCTTAGTTCTCTGGGTTAAGCTGATTTTACTCAGCATAATTTCTTCCATAGCCATGTGATAAGGCTTTTGAAGTGTTGAGGAATGATGTAAATGATTATGCCCTGAGGGCAGACGGTGACATTGTATTGTAATCTCCAAAGATAGTCCCTCCCTTTTTCAACAAGGTGGGTTTGTCATTGCTTTGTCAAGAAGAGAGGACTAGTGCTGGCATGGTGGCTCAGTAGTTATAGTGCTTGCCTGGCAGGTGTAACGACCTGAGTTCAAACCCCAGCACCACACACACAACTAAGTGTTGGAGCAATGAAAACCAGATGAAAAACTAAATAAAGTTATTTCTCTTTCTCTCTCTCTCTCTCTCTCTCTCTTGAAGAACAAGAAGAAGAAGAGGAAGAAGAATGAAAGAAAAAGAAGAAAAGAACAAGAAGAGAGGACTATTTCTCTGTCTCCTTCAAGTTGGAAAGGCCCTTTGTCTACTTTGATCAATGGAAGTGGCAGAAATTACACAGTGTCCATTTGGGACATTATCCTTAACTTGTCCAGCAAGTTAACTTGTCCATTTCATGCCTTTTAGAACATTTTTTGTGAGACTGTCTCTCTGAACCTTGTTTTTATGCTCTGAGAAGCCCAAGCCACGTGGAGTGGCCACAGCCGAAAGCCGGCATCACCACCACTCCTATGCATGCGCCATAGTGGATGCCCAGCCCTGGCTAGCCCAGCACCCACCTTACTGAAACTGTGTGAGACACCCCAAGTAAGAACCACTCCCGAGCCCAGTCAACTCGCAGAGATAAATACATTGTGGTTTTTATGCTACTAAGTTTTAGAAGTGATTTGTCAGATACTCAGTACTTATTTGTTGAATTTGTGACCAAATTCACTATAGTTCAGAGAGTCTCAAGGAACCCCTAAAATAAAGAACAAAGATGCCCCATCTGCAAGCAAATGACTTATGAATCCCCCCCCAAATGTTTTTTGTAAAGGGTCAGATAGAAAATATATTAGGTTGCCTGTGTTGTAAATACACAACTCTGCCATCGTAGCAAACAGGCAGCTATAGAGAGTATGTAAATAAATGAGCATGGCTGTGTATAAATAAAACTTTATAAAAACAGGTAGCAGGCCTATTTGACTATGGATAGTTTGCTGACTCTTAGCTTAAACAATAATGGGTAATGGGCCCCATTGTTTTGTTGACAAGAAGTAAGATCAGCAACGGATCAGCCATGTCAGCATGAAAGTGGATTCTTTCCACCTTTCTGCTCTGTTCTCCTTAGTCTTGTGGGTTTTGACCTCAGGTCAGTCCCCTCATGATCATGAGAAGCGTGCTGCAGCTCCCAGCATCACATCTTGACAGCATATCCCAAGCAGGGAGAGAAAACTGCTCTACTGTGTTCTTTTTGAACTTTCCAAGAGGCCCTCCAGGAGACTTCGCCTGTCCATTCATAAAGTGGGAACTATCATGATTGGCTTAATCTTAGACTACTCAAGCTTCACCCCACTGGAAACATCACCCAATACAGGAACAGAGAGGAGTTCTAGGGTCTGGAGTGGGGGCTCAGCGGTTTCAGCGCTTGCCTGGCAAGCACGAGGACCTGGGTTCAAACCCTGGCACCACGTCCACAACTAAGTGTTGGAGCAACTAAGGCCATGTGAAAAACTAAATAAAGTTGTTTCTCTCTTTCTCTGTCTCTCTCACTGTCCCTCTCTCTTAAAAAAAAAAAAAAGAGGGGTTCGAGCTGGGAGCTTAGCTATTACGTGGGTAACAACCGTAACTGCCACATATAGTTACCAGGTGTTGTGCTGTGTCATTAACATGAACCAAACATGTTGGCGACAGGCCACACCACTTTCACCAGCGGCAGTTCACTGCATACTTGGGAGTCATCTGTTAGTCATAAACCAGGCAATGACAGATTCTTTTGTTCCAATCTTAATTTCTAATATCTGTAACACTCAAGTCACACATTACACTTTACACAAATATATGTATGTTACAGAAAGGCTAAGAAAGGGCTAGGGCAGCCACAGGGGCTCAGGAGACGGCACTGAGACACAAGGCAGAGAGCAGATAGGAAGGCGAACAGTCACTGTAGGTGGTCAGGTAAGATTATGGACCAGCCAAAGAATTTGTTCAGGACACAGAGCTGTCAACGTGCAGGAACTTAATCTAGGCCAAGGTCTGGACAGATGTCAGTTTCCTAGTGTCATATTGGAATGTCAGCTTAGAGTGGGCCATGCGTGTCCTCATGGCTAGAAGAAACTGCAGTTTGCTAACGCCCAAGGGAGAGAGTTGGAGGTTCCTCGCTGTGGTGATTTTCCTGGGCAAGGCTCATGATGAGTTGCCAGGTGATGTGGTCAAGGTGCCACCATGCCCAGTCTCTGGGTGCCTCTCTTTTTATGGCTCCTGAGTGAAGGGGGTTGCATCATTTGGTGGTCTGGTGTGTTCGATAAACTCATGGCTTTGGTTTTTCTGATATGAGCTTGATACACCCATGTATCCATGTTCTTTTGATTAATTTGATAAGTTCATAAGTGGTTTTTTTTTAAAGAGAGGGAGAGTGAGAGAGAGAGAGAGAATCAACTTTATCTATTTTTTCATCTAGCCTTTGTTTCTCTGATATTTAGTTGTTTCTGTAGTGCTGGGCTTTGAACCTGTGTCCTTGCATATGCTAGGCAAGTGCTCGAATCAATGAGCCTCTTCTCTAGCCCACGAGTGGTTATTCTTATTGGCCCAATTAATTCATCAGTTTATGCCTTATGGTTGTGCCAGACAGATGGTGGTTGTTTACTTGTGTAAACAAGGTGTGAAGTCATTCCACCTTGGCACTGAAAATGGAGAAGCTTATGGCAAACTACTGCTTTACCAAATGGAGCTACAAAGGCTTAGGCACCGCCTCAAAACTCAGGGAGTCACTCAGAGAAGAACACAGACTGCTCTCCATGCTGGGGGATATAAGCAAGGAAATGAATGAGCAGAGACAGGGCGTTCAACCCCAGGGCTGCAAGTGCCCTAAGCATGCTATTTGCTGATCCCAAAGAAAGAACTTGGAGGAGTCAATGGAGGGATTTCAGCCATTTTATTCTTCATGCAATCCTGGGGCAGCTGGCTGGGATGCAATCCAGGGCAGCACCGCACCTACAAGCACAGGGATAAGGTCCCCTGCCACTGTGCAGGGGGACTTCTTCAGATGTTTAATGAGAACATTCTTTTACTTTACAACCAAGGTTGCTGTGCTTTGATCCCCACCTGAAGACTGCAGACTAGGGAAGCCAGTTTCCTTCATTAGCACATTCTTTTAAGTCTTTATCTCCCAGCAAGCTTTGTAGGAGGGCTTACCCCCACAGAGGTCTTTGGGGCGGAATGGGATGAGCAGTGGTGCTGGCCTCCAGACAGAAAAACAGAGGATGCATATTCTCTCAACTGCTCTTGGGCCAGAGGCTGGTGGTGTGGCCCAGTGGTAGAGGCTTGACCTGTGTGAGGCCCTGGGTTCAATCCTGAGCACTCAAAAAATAAATACATAAACTCAAATAAAATAAAAGAGGGCAAAACAAAGACTCCCCTCTTATCAGGGGTCCAGAAAAGACCTTGACCTGGGAGGAATATAGGATTTCACCAACAGGCAACCTCCCTTATTTTGCCGAGGAAGAGAGAACCTGGTGATCATAGGGATTAGGAGAGATAGTAAAATGGCTAGGTATTCAGGACCATGGGCCCCATTCAACTACACCTACACCTAGAAGCTAGCCATTAGAGAGCTTAACAGGCATGCTCAGGGCCTTCAAATGCAAAAGACCACGAGGCTCACCTGTGGGAGCAACTCCTTTGTCTCAGAGAAAGGAAAACCAAGAAGAGGGGAGGAACACAGATGGGAACTAGGAAAGAGTTGCTCCCTTTTCTGCATAGATGTTTCTGCAAGGGCTTTGGTGCTCAGTTTCAATGCCTGTTTTACATAGAGTTTAACCAATGATGTTGATGATTTTCTCAATGCCTGCTTTACATGAATCTTAATCGAGGCTCATACCCCAAAACAAATATAAACCCCGGCCTAACATACAGAAGACAATCCTGCTTCCAGGTGCCCCTCCGCCTTGCGGAGACTCTGCTCTCCTTCCGTAAATAAATCCTACTCCTTTCACTCTTCCTTTCCATGGTTGTCTGTGGATTTTATTCATCAAATTCGCGAGACAAGAATCCAGGAGAAGACTGGCACTGAATTCCCAAGGTGTGTTTCAATACCAAGAGCCGAAATGCACCTATCAACAGTAGCGGGGTGGGAGGGGGGAACCCCAGCTCTTAGCTGGGGAGCTGGGAACACTATTTGAGCTGCAAACCTGCAGCAGGCCCATATTCTGGAATAGCTGCAAACACTGAAAATGGGCTATTTTGGTCACAGAGATCTGCAGTGAGCCCAGAATCCATTTGCCAATAGGAGCTCAAAAGCTCCCCCTAACCCCCACCCCGAACCCCCGCCTCAGTGAGAAGCACTGCTGAACCAAAACAATCTCCGCTCCAGGCACCTCAGCCACTCTGTGACTCTGAATGGGCCAGGTCAGTGTCAGGGGAGACTTACAGCCTGACTCTGTGGCTGCCAAGGATTAAGCCTCTTTAGCAGCCTCGGTTGGCACTCAGGGGGTTGGAGCCACATCCACTGGATCTTTGAGGAAGGCAAACTTCTGTGGAATCTGCAGGAATGAGTTTCATTGCTTACAGATGATCAGGGGCATGGGAACACTGTACACAAGTGCCACCAGCCAGCTGCATCTGCAGACCATAGTCACCTAGGGCTGCACCTCTCCCTGGTGGCCTTTGGACGTCTGTGAACTCCAGGCAGCCAGGAGCAGCCAAGTCCTTGTATGCAGGAAGCTTCAGCCCTGTGGCAATGGCCAAGGACACTGTGTGCACTGCTTGAGGTCACCTCCATGGAGACTCCGCTGACGAGAGACACTGCCCACTCAATCTGTTGGAGGAGCTGAGCCCCACACAATGTGCTTTGGACACTGATACCTGTCTGTCTGCCCCACTTGGCTGTACCTTCCTGCCATGCTGACCCACAGGAGGCTCCGTCGGTGCTGCATGAATGCAAAGCAGGGAACAGGGTTACCTCTACCCCATTCCCCTGGGCGGTGCCACTGCGGTCACTGTTTCTACAGTTCTCTGCTTTGCTGAGCGTGGGAAAACTCCTGAGTGTGCACGTGAGGCAGAGTCCCGCAGGTTGAGAAGCCCAGGCTTGTGGTTTTCCTGTGAGTGTTGGCCAGATAGGCCCATGGCAGGCATCAGACTCGGGTGTGTGGTGCCTTGCAGAATGGCTTCCTAAGCACGTGACCTCAGTCTGTGCTCCCTGGGACTGCTTCTCCATGGCTCCCCATACAGGCTGTTTGTTTAGTCTGTCTTCCACATGGAGAGGATGGGAATGCTCTTGGAATTATTTATGAATCTAGTGCAGAACCCATGTTTGCTGGACAGATGGCTAGCAGTGATGGTCCTGTTATACACACGCATGCGCACATCCATACACCGTTCCATGGACCCCAAAGCAGTTGATTGAAGAATGTTGGTGTCTATATTTTTTAGCTCAGCTTTCTCCTGAGCCCCTCTGGACAGAGCCCTGAAGCTGCCCAGGAGAGTCTCAAACCCTTGCGGGTAAAGCTTGTGTACTCATCTCAGTGCCCGTGGGTTCTGCTCGGTCCCCGACTGGCGCTTACCTGGCCGGGGCTGCAAAGTCTTGTGTCATTTCTGAGTTGCGGTTACCAGTCACAAGCCTCCAGAAAGGTGCTGACACACAGCTGGCCTACTTCTTGCCCCAGGGTGGTCTCCCAGGACGTCCCAACATACAGCGACAGGGCTAGGAGTGTGAGCCTCAAACCCATGGATGGCTAAAATCCTGGAGTGATCAAATCAAGGTGGGAAGTGGAGGCAGCTACAGTAGCTTTTTGGAAGGGGAAGAGATATCTGTTTCCAGATCATAATCAACCATCAAGGTTGTACCCTGAGGCCAGCCTGCAGCTCCTATTATTTCATTTAATATCACACCTAGAACACAGCATTCCATTCAAGTAGCATCTGCATTTCACAGAGGAGGAAATTGAGTCTTGGGGAGGGGCAACTTGTCAAAGATCAGACAGCTTGCAAGCCGGGAAGCCCAGGTCAGAGGCGGCCCAGCCACTCCACAGTCCATTTTCTTGATCTCTGGAGGGTATTGCTTGCAAAGAATCAGTTTGTACGCAGCCTCTGAAGGCTTCTCTGTGGACACAGCCTGGCTGAGGTGGTGACCCTGCTCCCAGAACTGCATGACACACTGCATCTCACTCACGGAGGGTAGCCAGCCCTAGCAAGTCCAGGCCCTGAGCTCCAGGAGCCTTGCAGCCTCAGAAACCTCTGCTCTATGGCCTCCGTTGCCTCGAAACTGAGGAGCTGGACCTCTCTGAAGCCACGCTCGCGGCCGGGTTACATCGCATCACCTCTTTTCCTTGCTTGTTTGTAGATAAGGGCAGCCACAGGGCAACACCTTCTGGAAAAGGGGCCAGGCCAGAGTCACAGGCTATTCATGTAGCTGTGCACGGTGCCACTGCAGTCATTTTCTTGTCCACCTGGGAAGGCAGCATCTGTGAAGTCCTGGGAACTTCACAGTGACCAGTACAGCACAGCAGGCTTCAGGGACCTGGTCCCCAGCGTGTCTCAGCCATGAGAATGGAAGTGTCCAAGACAACAATCAGGGACCCGGAAGACCACTGCCAAAGCCTGTATCTCACTGCAGACCTCCCTGGGCCAAAGCTTGGGGTGCTGAGTTTGACTGGAAATGCGTCCAATGAGCCTCATTGTTGAATCCATTCCTAAGCTGGTGTTCCACCCATGTCTTCAGTGTTTGCAGGGCCTTTGTATGGAGGCCCCATCACCTCTGTGGCCCAGATCAGAGTAACCCAGCTCCTGGCGTCATGTGACTCCACTATCAGGCACACCTGGACTAGCCAAGTGCCCTTGACCCCCATACTCTCTCCAGGTGTCTGTAAGATGTGCATCTCTGCTCCTTCCATCTAATTGGTCTTTGATAAGTTCTATAGCCTACTGAAGGTCTTTATTTCCTCCTCTAAAGAAAGGGGACCCAACGTCATAATACGTCATAATACGTGGAAAGCACTTTGCACACTGCCTGGTCGTTACAAAGACTCATAAGTGTCCAGCATCTTTCCTGCCTCAAGCCACATCGGGGAGCTGCTTCTCATGATGGTATGTGCTCCTGAGACCCCAGCCTGTGCATCTGAGGAGCAGCAGCATTTATTTCCCTAGTAATCAGGCCGTGACAGAGTTATTTTGCATTCCTCTATCCCCAGCACCTGGGATCCGGGTCTCTGGTATCTGAGCCTCTTTGGCAGCCACACACTTTCCTCCCTCCACTCACAGAGGCTATCTTAGAAAAATGGTATTTCTCAGGGTTTCTGCTTAGCAGCCTCTACTTATTTGCAGATCATAGAAATCACAATATCTGGCCCTGCCTGCATCAGTCCTACGCCCACGACCTCCAGGGGTTGCTTATTCTTAGTAGAAGATTTCAGCAAAGCCTCTCCCACACAGCAGGACGTCCACACTGCTGCCCTCCACTATATTCACATCTGTCCCCATCTCCCCATGCCCATGATGCACACATCATGCTCAGCTGCCCAAACACATACTCAAACACAGCTTCTCTCTGGGCCTACCTTGGACGTTACAGTGATCATCTTTCTGTTTTGTTGTGTTTGTTATTTGAGCGTCTGACTCTCCTCTCCACTTCAAGCCTTGAAAAGATAGCTTCTTTGTATTTCCAGAAACACAATACTCTAGAAATATTTGTTAAGTGGGTTTCTATGACGAAGCAGAGTGATATGGTAAAACAAAAACAAAAACAAAAACAACCCCCCCCCCAATAAACAGGATTCAGATGATCTGAATGCCAGCTTTACTGTGTACTACCTGGGCGACATTAGGCCAATCTGTTTTCCCAGCTATAAAATGAGACTACTGATCCCCATCTCCTAAAAGTATATGGACAAAGTGAGACCTATGAAAAAGTTCTTTCCAAACTGTGAGGTCTGGAAAAATACGTGCTATTGTAAAAGCCCAAAGCTGCCAACCACCCAGATAGATGCCCATCCAGGAGTAAATGGCTGAGCGCTGTGTTTTGTCCACACCATGGGACCAAAGAGCTATAGAGACAGGTAATAATGAACCCGGAACAAATTATGCTGAGTGAAAAATGCGAAACAGAAAGGCGACTGCTGTGTGATTCCATTGATTTAGCGTTGAAGTGACAAGATGATAGAAATAGGAAGCGGATGAGTGGTTTCCGGGGGTTAGTGGGTGGGTGGGGACTCTAAAGGACAACAGGAGGGATCTCTGTGGTAAAACGCTTTGTTATTTTGACTGTGTCAAAGTCAATAACCTGGCAGTGAAACTGCACTATAGTTTTGCAAGGTGACATTGTTGAGGAAACTTGAGTTATTTTCTAAAACTATGTACACAAACCTCAAAATTAAAACTTTAATTCGAAAAGATGCATTATAGTTATTTGGTTAAATGAGATGTTTGTAAAATGACAGGTTTATTGATTAGTTCAATTGTGCAGTTGGTTTATCAACTTTTACTCGTTTGTCCTTACACACTCTTGCTCTATTTTATGGTGCATTTTAGAAATGTTAAGGCCACCAAGATAGTAGCAGAGTTTGGGTTGGATTCCTGAACCAGTGCACCACAGTCCCTTCCTTTAAGGACCATGTGGCTCAGTGTGGATTTGAACCTAGACAATGCTTAACCCTTCAACCACATGTAGATATAGTTTATCATAAGGCTAACTAAAAGTCATTATCAGGGCTCCTTTTGGGGATGAGGACATTGTTTTGGACTTAGACAGTGGAGATGGTTGCACGAATCTGCAGACGTTCAGTCAGCCCTCTGTATCATGGGGCGGGTTCCACACCCAAATCTTCAACCAACTGTGGATCAAAAATATTTTTAACAGAACTTGTACAGACATTTTTCTTATCATTGTTACCTAAACAATATACTACAGCAACTGTTTACATAGAACTCACATTGCAATAGGTAGTATAAGTTATCAAGAGATGATCTAAAGTCTACAGGAGATGTGCATAGATTCTGTGCAAATAACCATACTATTTTGTATAAAGGATTTGTGCATTCTTAATTTTGGTATCTGCTGGGGGTCCTAGAACCAATCTCCTAGAGATAATGAAGGATGATGGTATTAAAACAAAAACAAACAGGCAAACAAAAAACACCTTAAGAGTGAATTCCATGGTATGTGACTTATATCTCGATTTTTACAAATCTACCTTCCTCCCTAAAAAAGTTATTGTCATGGACTGGAAATGAGAACTTGACCCCCAATGGTGGTGGAAGAGGAAAGACACTCTCTAATCAAGAATTCACTTATAAAAGACAAAGATGTTGAGGATGTCTGAGGAAGAGGAGGAGGCCGGGGAGATCGTAACTGACATGCTGAATGTGAGACGGCAGTAGGCTCTTTGGGGGACCTCCAGTAAGCGTTTGGAAAAAAAAAATGTAGTCTTGAAGTCCAGGAGGAGATGAACTATTTCAGGGCTGCAGGATGGAGAAGATAACCTGGAATGGATTTGTCTCCACCCGAAAAACAGAGCTCAGCATGTGAAATCTGTCATCTCCAAAAAAATGAAATCACAATTTTTCTTCTCTTCTCCAAAGGGCGAAACCAGATTTATTGAGGGAAGAACATGACTCAGAAGAGTGATGGGAGAAAAAAATCTGCCTCGGAGAAGTATACTGCCTAGTTTCCCCTATCAACCTTGATTACTGTAAGGTTTTCCGTTGTCCCAAGAGCACAGAAAAAACAACTTTGATGTTAAACATTAATAGTTAATTTTTTTTAAAGGGAGGGGGGCTGGAGCGATGGCTCAGCGGTTAAGGCACTTGCCTGGCAAGTGCAAGGATGTGAGTTCAAACCCCAGCACCATGTACACAACGAAGTGTTGGAGCAACTGAGGCCACATGAAAAACTAAATAAAATTGATGCTCCCTTCCCCTCTCTCTCTCTCTCTCACTGTCCCTCTCTCTTTAAAAAAAAATAAATAAAGGCAGAGAGGGACAGTGAGAGAGAGAGAGAGAGAAAGAGAGATGCAATTTAGTTTTTCATGTGACTTTCATTCCCCTGACACTTTGTTATGTATGTGGTGCTGGGGTTTGAACTCACGTACTCGCACGTATGAGGCAAGCGCCATAACCTCAGAGCCACCACTCCAGCCCCTTGATATTTAATTTTTAAAGTAACATAGTCTAAAACCCAGATTTTCTCATTTTTTTAAGAGAGAGGGACAGTGAGAGAGAGAGAAAGAGAGAATCAGTTTTATTTCATTTTTCATGCAGCCTCTGCCACTCGGAGACTTTGTTGTGTACATGGTGCTGGGGTTTGAACTCATGTACTGGCGCATGCAGGGCAAGCGCTGTAACTGCCGACCCACCACTCCAGCCCCAGGTTTTCTCATTTTTAAGTTAAACTTAACAAATCTTATTATTTTACTTAGGAATCAATTTAAATTCAAGCAATCATTTATCAGAAGACTTCAGAACTTGGTTAATTCACTTCTCTTGAACGTTTCCTAGTACATTTATGATTAAAATACATTTAATTATCTAAACACTGTGGTTCGTCTAATAAGCAAACATTTCCCAAATGCTTAAATCAGGCTTACAAGAAGAATAAGTCAACCTTTACACATATGGAAGCGATCAAATTCTCTTAAACAGGAGCCACTGGCTGCATCTGACAACCCCACAGAGTCTAGCAGCCAAGGGAGTGGCCTGTCATTACACATGTTTACGTCAGAGCAGGCCCAGGAAGACAGCTGCTCCCCATCAAGGAGAGAGCAGCCCTGGGTGATGGACGATCAGTACAGACCTGACCATGGGAAATTCCAAATGGCCCCTACACTAGACCCTGATGTAGGCCTCATCTTCCAACAGGAAGACAAGCAGATTGGCCTCCTTGTGTCCAACCACACATCCAAACTTTGTCCCCCTCCATCTATCCAGATTCTGTTCACAGCCCAAGACAAATTCAAGACCTCCATAGTTGGGGTTGTAGCTCAGCGCTAGAGCACTTGCCCAGCATGTGGAAAGTTCCACCCCCAGCACAGCAAACAAACGAATAAAATACCCAAGCAGTAGCGGCAACCAAACTCAAGACCTCCATGCTTCATCACCCAGCGCCCATCCTTGAGCTCTTTATACATCTGATAGCCTTAGCTTAATTGACAGGCTTCACTCCTCCCTGTCACCTTGCAACAGCGACATCACTTTTTTTATTTAATTTTAAAGAGAGAGAGAGAGAGAGAATCAAGTTTTATTTAGTTTTTCACATGGCTTTTGTTGCTCTGACACTTAGTTGTGTACGTGGGTGCTGAGGTTTGAACCCATGTACTTGCACATGCCAGGCAAGCGCCGTAACCATCACGCCACGCTCTAGCCCCATGACATGACGTTTTAAGACTGCTTGCGATCAAATGAAACCCAGACCGAGCGAAAGTGTAACAGGACTGGAGAGCACTCCAAAAGCCACAGGGAAGGTTTGAAATCGAGCTGCAGAAGAGGCAAGACGAGAGGTTCTTTATTCTTGGATGGAACAGCTGGGAGGTCAGGAGAAAGCCCCCGGTGTGGACAGATGGTTAAAGAACAATAGGTCAAGGTCCAAAGCCAACGCGGAAGCCTTCCCCCTGCCAGCTCGCCATGCACAACGTCAATCAATTTGTTACACTTAATGTGATTGTTATTTAGGGATGCTTTATTCTGGATGCAATGTTGGACTAGAAGTCTGGATGACTGAGATCTTGTCACAGCTCAGCTGGTGGCACTCATCCCCTACCATCTGCAGACACTCTGGCTGGAAAGACAGCCCCATGTAGCGCAGCATGCAAGGCTCGGTCCCCGAGTGCCCGTGTGCTCAGGTTGTCTGACATTGGCTCACCGCTCTGCGGCGTGTAATGCTCCACTCTTGCCGTCAGGACTTGCAGTTCTACGATGGCTATTTCAGCGGTAGCAGCTCAGTGAGGAGCTATACCTGACCCTGCATAAATCACACCTCGAAGATTTTGGGCATCTCTGGGCTCCTGCTTGAGGGACCAGAGACGAACTGAGTATCCCTGCTCTCAATGGGCTGATTACCTAGCAGAGGACAGAAGGCTGGAGTGATTGCTGAATTCTCTAAAAGTTACTCTAGCGGTGCAAAGCGCTGATAAAAGAAATCAGGCACAAGGGAGAGGAAAGGCTTCTTGTGGCTGGGGAGGTGGGGAGGTGGACAGAGAGTCCCAGAGTAGATGTAGGAAATGCCCCCTAGGGAGGCCCTGGGAATTCACCTTGGGCTGCCTGCATGATCACTCACCTTTCTTCTTTTGTCTTCTCCACTGTGGTCAAAGCCTGAAAATGCAGTGGCTGCTCTCAAGTGGCTTTTGCTATGGAGCCAAGGATCCTCAGTAGCAGAAGTAAATACACCGACACATATATGCTCCCACGACTGATGGAGACCAGAGGCAGAGAATGCATGGGCCCCAAGGTTGTGGTAAGAAATAGATTGTGGGGTGTAAAAATATTTTATTACCCAGACGCAGGATGGGTTTTGGAGTAGAGAAGTGTGAGTAGAGTGCTTGTGATTTCCAAGGACCCCCCCTTAAGAAATTGGGGTACTTTTGGCTAACAGAACACATGGCAATCCCTTCGGACTTGCCCGGGAGTCTGCATTTGCCGACAGTTCCTGCCCTTCCCCACAAGAGCACAATGATGCCTGGCTGCCTCCAGCTTTGGAAATCACTCCATATTTGGATTTCATTCAGTAGCAGAAATCTGCTCTTGTGCCTTTAAAAAAAAACAAAAAGTCATGGGCTGAGGCACAGCTGGCTATTAAGACAAACACCAGTAATGATAGTGATTCAGGATACAGACCTAGGTTCAAAGCCACCATGCACTTATGGTGAGATATGGGGAAGTTATTGAACCCTTTTGGGGCTCCAGAAATTCTAGCTCGCAGGGTTTGTGAGAGGGAGGTGGTGCCTCTTGATTTTCAGTGTTCATACAAATCACCCAGACATTTGTAAAAATGCAGATTCTGACTCACGATGTCTGGGATGGAATCTGAGAGTCTATATTTCCAACATGATGCTGCTGGTCCATGGACCTCACTTTGAGTAGCAAGTGGTCGAGCTCTGTCTTATGTGAGGCCTCCACAAATGCTGTTCCCTTTCTCAGGAAGGATCCCCACCTTGTGGCACAGAGTAAAAGTTTATTAAATAATAAAGAATGTACAATGTGTGTGTGTGCATGTGCCTGTCTGTGATATAGTTGAGATTTTGGAATGTTGATAGTTGACACTTGATATGATGGAGATAGTTTTATTCTAGAAGGCTTGATTTTAGGATTAACCTTTGGTAGTGGGACAATTGTTGGTACCATTTGGTCCCTCTCCTCCTCAGACCCTCAAATCAATGGCTGATCAGGTGATTTGGGTCACACTGGGCCTGGGCCTGGGTTTTATCCTCTCTGCCTTCAAGTTTGACCAGGAGCTCTTCATGCAGCCTTTGGTGGGGCCCTTGGGGATGATGAATCCCCCTACTTCTCTGTGTTCCCCTCTCATTGTGCCTGGAAGCCAGGCGGGGCTTTCCTCATTGTTCCTGTGCAACTTGAAGAACATCTGTCTTTGGAGCCCCAAATCCTGGAGATAAGGGTGGCTACCAGTTTGCAGTTGGTAACTCTTTGCATCAAATTCACCTGGGTTCTCATTTAAAATGCAGATTTTTGGGAGCCCTGAATGGACATCTCTGGGAGTAGATTGGAGTCCTGCATATTGAATTTTGAGACTTGCTTCTCTGTGGGAATCCAGCCGAGGCCTTTGTGAGCACGGGTAGCAAAACCTTACCTACCCTGCCTCTGAAAGTGATGTGTGGCTCTCTTGTGAGTGGGAAATCCTGGAACACTTGTATTTTTATTTCCCTAGTGGCACAAACACCTGCTTAATAAGGATGCTGCTGAGTACCAGCCAAGGGACGGGTTTCCCTCTGGTGGTATGGTGAGTCCTCCTTTCCTCCCTGGAACACCATGGCCGTTTCATGGCCACCCTCTTTCCTAGACCTTGGTGATGAGGCAGGAGTCAATGGTCCCACCATAAATACACTCCACACCTTGAAAATACGGTGGAGTCTGCACAGACAGCACCCGAATAGGCAACGGGGTGGGAATGATGTACTCATGGCCTGGCCCACGACGGTGAGACCCTCCACAGTGCATCACCCTTCCCAGAAGGGTGGCAGCCAAGCCTGAGAGGAACACTGCAGCAGGAAAGAAGCCTCAGCCCACCTGGGCCACATCGTTCAGCCAGGTGAGAGATGGGGCCCACTGATCAGTTTCCATACTGAAATCAATTTCCATTATGGAATCAACAGTTTTTTTCCCCTTCGTTCCCGATGAATGATTTTGGGGTTTGTGGCAGGACCAGAAAATTTTCCACAGATTTCTCCTAGAATATAGAGGGTCTGTGAATCTTGTGACTGGCTGGGAGCCTACTTTGAATATCGTCAATGCAGAAAAGGATGTATGTGAGCCTCTGGCCCAGAAATTGACTAAATCTGTCTATAGCATAATTGGTGCAGAAAAAGCTGGAAGACAAATTGAGAATGGTGGGTGTAAACAGAAGAAAAGGTGGCAGAAGGGGAGCCAGATGGATGAGCCCAGACACAAAACACACACAAACAAAGGCTGCCTGGGACACCAGGAGGGCACATTTGCATGGGGGGTCCAGGCCTCATTGGCATGAGAGGCCTTCTTCGCTTGGAGGCACCTAGACCCAACATCTGCTCCCAGGACAGAGCCTGAACCTGAATAGGAACTACAAACAACAGCAGCTTGTGCATGGGGGAGTCCCTGAGCACCTCGACACAGGGGTCCAAATTGGCCTTAGTAGTGAATTCAGAACGCAGGTAACTCATAGACAAATTATTCAATTTCAGAGAGCATTTAGGCCCAAGGTCTAATTATAGCCAAAGATTAGGAGAAAATGATTCTTTGGTTACTATATATGATTTTTCCTTTTGCATGGTTGCATTCCAAGGCAGTTTGAACATATTTTAGTTGCAGTTCTGACAGAGTGGGATAGAGTTCGTTCCATTTGGGGAAATGTGTAGTGGGCCCACAATACTATGTTTGCTGATAAAGAGATTTCCTTGTCTGATCAAGCCTTCCCACAGCGTGGAGGGAATCGATAGCTAAATGTCTGTCATTGACCTGTATCTTCTGCTTATTTGTCAGCAGTAGAGGGACAGGGTGTTGCCAAACAGCCTTAACCTTTATCTCCATCCAATAGATACATGTTATTTAAAAATAATAAATTCTGCATTTTCTTATAAACACTGGGAACATTTCCCCCAAAAAAAGAGCACGGGAGACACCATCACAGTGAGAGATGACATTGAGCCAGGTACATTTAAGAGCACGACAATAAATAATTATGTTGCCCTTTTCAGAGCTGCGATGCACGACCCACCCAATTAAGCCTCCTGGAGTCTCATTCTGATGGCTCGTCCTTCACAGCGTCCCTTACGCATTTGTCCTGACAGCTTTGTCTTCCCTGGCTGCCTTCTCTTGCAGTTTGTACCCCGTGCAGTCAAATTCCATGCATCCAAAATGAAAAATAAAACTTCCAGTTCTCATCTCTGGGGGAAATTAGTCTTGTTTCTCCCATAAATCATAAGCACGCTTCAGCTGTAAACAGAACATTAGCAACTCTGGAAGCAAATGAGCTTCAGTTCCCGGAGAGACCTGAGGTTACCGAGGGTGGCTTGGTAATTTGGATTTAGGGAGGGGGAGTAGGCAGTTTCAGAATGGGTGAAAAGGGTGGATTATTTAACCATTTCTGATGGAGGTGGAAGTCCACACTTTCTGGCTAACCAAAGGTCCCCAGTTTATGTCAGTTGTCACTGTGTAATTATTGAGAGCATCCCTCTCTGAAAGTGTCCCAGTTTGGATGATAAATTATATATGGTCACTCTAATTAAGGTGCAAATGAAATAAGGAGCAAAAGCTTGCTTTGTGAAAGAGCCAGACACAAAAGGCTACCTATTGTATGATTCTATTGATATGGAAGCTCCAGCATAGATAAATCCATAGACAAAAAGTAGATTGGTGGCTGCCAGGGGCTGGGGATGCCTGGGGGAAGTGGAGAGTGGCTGCTGATGGGGATGGGATTTCTTTTAGGGGTAAGGGAGATGGTCTAAGATTGGGGTGATGTGACTCTGCTAAAGAACATTGCACTGTACAGATTAAATGGGTAAATTGCGCAGCATATGAATTACTGCTCTATAAAATTGTTAAATTAGAACAAAAATTAGCTAAGGCACAGAAATACCAGAAAGGGAAAACAAAAAGCTTGATCTCTTTCTATCCTGAGCACTCAGCACTCTGAGGGTGGGGCCCTCCACGGAAGCGGAGAATAACTCAATGGAGGGCACGTGTGACACCTGTTGGCCTCTGAGGGCCCTTGGTGCACAACTCTTGTATTTTCATGACCTTTGTTGGAGCAAGAAGAGGGCCGTGAGTTTTCCTACAGTCATTGCTGGGAATCAAGGTGGCCTTGAAATGGTGATGGGGTGGGGAGGGGGGCAACAGCACCTAGTGAAAGAGCAATGGTGGCTTGGCTAGAAGGAAGCTGGCAGAGGATTCTGGTTGGGACTTGCCCTTCCCCATCTCTGCCAATGCCAGTGAGTTCCTGTTTACGGAGGGGAAGAAGGGGTTACAAGATAAGAGTAGAGGTAGGCATGGGGAGACAGGTACTTAAGTCTTCCCCGAGGAATTAAGCCCAAAATTCCACAGGTAGGCCAGGGTCAGAGCAGGCCAGATCTGCCTCTTAGGTTGGGAACTGTGAAAAATGAAGACCAAGGGACCACCTGATGTTTGGGTCCTTCAGCCCTGGTCCTCTGAAATGAGTTATGGGAGCTAGAAAAATCCCTTTTCCCAATTTACCAACGTTGGGATCCTCCTTCAAAAGATGGGAGTTAAACTTGACACCTGTAAAAAGATCACAAATTGACCCTGTACATTTTCATGTCCTCAACTCCAGAACAAGGCCTTGCACTCAGCAGTGAATGCTTGGGTGGGTGGATGACAGACAACACACAGAGTCCAGATGACTGCATGATTTCCAGCCCTAGGCTCTTGGGCACTCAGTCTAGGTCACCGACAGAGGGTGCTATATACCTTAAAGAGTAAGTCTCCATCTCCAGGCCAGTGCCTGTTTGAAGATGGGGACAGGGAGGTCTCTGCCCACTGCAGACCAGAGACAGACAGGGCATTCAAGTACAGGAGCTGGGGCAGGCTCAGAGCCCCCTAATCGGCAGTCCTGGGGCACTGAGGAGAAAGACGTGTTCTCTGCTTGGGCATTTCCTCAGGGTTAGCAAAGGAAAGCCTACCATTCGAGTTGGTCCAGGAGATGATCCATGCAGGGTTTGCTCAGCAGTCTTTGCTCTGCACAGTGTCTGGCTCAGAGAAGGGCAGGCAAGGGAAAGAACAAACTCAGGACTCTCAGACGGGGTTGGACCATGGTATCTCTGGCCCTCGCTGGTGTGTTTTGGAAACCAGAGTTACACAAAAATTCCTATAAACCACCCAGTTGTTATACCTGAGCTAGTCTTTTCCCTGAATAAAGTCTAAGTCGTAGGTCCAATTAGCCTTGTAAGGGGGAAATTTCAGGGAGGTGCACTCTCCTTTCCAGCCCTCCCTATTCCCCAAAGTCCAAAACTCAGGGTAGACAAGACAAAGAAGGAAGATTGCAAACTTGAGAAGGAAGCTCTCCCCCTCGAAGGCCAGCACATTAGGCACAATGTCTGCAGGTGAGCGCATCCATCTGGTACTTTGGGAATCTGAGAGGGGACTGTTTGTCTCAGATGTGCATCCAGGAGTGGATAAAACAGAGCTGAATGTATCTTCTATAAAGCTGTTCATCATGTCATTTTCTGGATTTTTTTTCACATCCATATGTCTATTTCTTTATTGTGAGTCCTTGGTTTTATTGTTTCTCTTTGTTGTGGTCAAGGAAATCTGCAAAAACAGGGGACAGTCAGGAATCAATGGGAGTGCAGGACAAAATAAGGCTCTTCCTCCAAGGGTCACCCTGGGTCAGTGGTGAAGCACAAACCCACCCTCAGTCATGCCATCTGAGGTCAGCAATCTTGCCACCCGGAAGGTTGCTCAAGGACAAATGTTGTAAGAACAAATCAAAAAAACTTGTGATGTTGTTTAATGCAGGTTCCTAAAGTAGCAGCCTGTTCTGCAGAAAGGGCAGGGTTGGTGTAGATGGTAAATCGATGAGAGGGAAGATCTGA